>CADDIJ020000683.1:0-40522 GCA_902809745.2 Tetradesmus lagerheimii
TGTGTGGAGGCAACAAACTGTGTGTGTGTGGAGGCAACAAACTGTGTGTGTGTGGAGGCAACAAACTGTGTGTGTGGAGGCAACAAACTGTGTGTGTGTGGAGGCTGCTGTGCAGCTGTTGCATAGCCTGAGCTGGTGCTGCTGTGTTACTGCACCAAACACGTGCTTGGTCTGAGACATCCTGCTGCAGCAATTTCATTGATGCAGGGAGAACTCTAGATACAGTGCCAGCTGGTCTACATGCAGGCAATGCCCTCAGTGCACCATGGCGGCATGTGTGTGTCTACTCGCAGACAAATTCAAACAAAATACAACCATGCACATGAATACTGCAACCCTGTGATTGACTTTGACACACATTTGTGTACACATAAGGCGCAGATAGACTGATAATGCACCCACGTGTCCCAGCTTTGGCACCGGCCTGTACTGTGGCAGCAGCTCGGCCATAACCAGCTGGTATCCAGCAAGCAACGCGTCTGCTTTGTCGCTGAGTCAGCCTTGCCTGCCATCGACAGATGCAGGAGGGTGCCGAGCTGCTGCCGCATGTCATTCATAGCCATAGCTTTGGCGGCCAGTACCTCAGTGTTTACATGTGCAAGCGCAAACCTGCACCAGAAGCAGAAAGGCATGCAGCAGATCATCACCATCATATCGCCATTCCAGCCATCGGCCCCACTGGAGCGGAAGAAAGAGGGAGCACCGCAGTGGTGCTGCGGAGCAGCTCCATGGTGCTTGCAACTATTATGCATATCCCATGCTTCACAGAATGCGCAGCAATATTCCTCGCTATCTCCCATATCTCAGCAATACCCCTGGCATGCAGCAGGTGGTTGATGGGAGTACAGTCATAAACTGCATGCGGCATGCCTTGTGCATTGCTACGCTACCCATGCACGATGCTGGTACGCGGCCGTGACTTGCATCAACAGTTGCGCACATAGCAGAGGAACAGCAGATGACGATCCACGCTCAGCTGCAACCGAGCAGTCTTGAGCATAACCTTGCACGTGTCTAGTCCTGCCCACCTCATGAGCGGCTTATTTTCATGAATCACCACACAGTCAGCAGCAGCTGCTGCCAGAACCATCAGCCAGCGCTGCAGCCGCTCTTTCTGACCCCCCTCCTGCTGCTGCTGTTCTGGCTTTAGAGCAATGTGTGGCCATGCCTCATTGAGGTCGAACAGCAGATCCCTGCACGGCTGCAGTAGATCCACTGCCTCCTGTGGTACCTCCTGGCACGTTGACCACTGCTTGATGGCGTAGCCAAACAGTGCGAAGACAGGGCCAATGTACGCCAGGGTGGTGCCGGCACTGAGCAGCGCACTTGCTGATCCACCAAGGGCCTGCCATGCATCAGAGCTCAGGAAAGCACCATCCTTGACCTGCACAACAGGAGAGCAGTATCAGGAGCAGCAGAAGCAACAGTTCCGCTGTGTGAGTTGGTAGCACATACGCGCGTGACACTGTGTGACACACAGCAAAGGTCTGGCCATGGCTGCCGCACCCCATGTAACACAACTTGAACAGCATGCTGATACCTGTCTGTGTCAAGCGCCACAGAGTTTCAGGCTTACATGCAGGTCCTGCTGAAAGTCTGCACAGCTTATCACAGGCCAGCACCACTCACGTCCCAGATAGCGCCTTTGATTGCTGCTGCAACTGCAGCCAAACTGTCGACATGAGGCTGCGCTGCCTGCACTTCTTTCTGCGCTGCAGCAGCTGCCGCGCTGCGTCGCACCGCTGCCTGCTGCAGCGCCTTCAGAGCCTCGTCCAGCAGATCCAGCACATCTTGCGGCACTGCATCACAGCGAGGTGAGCTGCTGCTGCTGCTGCTGGCGTCAGTGCTGCTGACTGCGTACAGCTTTACAAGCAGTTCGTCCAGCGCTGTGGCGCCACCTGCAGGAGGGGCCTGTTGCTGCTGCTGGTGCTGCTGGCCTACACCTTGCTGCTGCTGGCCTGCACCTTGATGCTGCTGCTGTTGGTCTTGCTGTAGCTGCTGCTCTAGCTGCTGCTCTTTGGAGCACAAGCAGCCCATCTTACGAGCAGTGCAGCGCCGAGACAGGCCCAAATGCCCCCTGACAGATGGTGGTGCCTGCTGCCAGACACACCAAGTTTGGGCCAACTAGCGATAAAATCTACTCGCAACAACGTTCAACAGCGTCAGCTCGTGACCAGTCACCAGGGCTTGCGGCACGGTCCTGTCTGTGCAGCAACACGTGGCGGCGACGACGACCAGGTCCGAGCACAATCAACACCGTGAGACGAGTAAATGATGATATTCTCGACCTTTGCTGAGGTACAATCACTCGTCGCTGCACTGGTCACTTGTTACCGTGTACAGGTTAGGGTGCAGCGTGCCCAGTGCCAGGAGCTGAGCATCACTGTGCCTTGAAGGCCTGCAACCGCAACTGCTGCCAAGAGCCTCCTCACAATCCAACAACTTAGAATTCAAATACATCAATCAGGTGTAACAGCAGAGCAACAGCAGCTCCGTTGGCCATTTGCAAATTGGCTCATCAGCTGCAGGCTGCAGCCTCTGCATGCCAGCAGGCCTGCTAGGGTGACCGAGGAACGCAAGCGGGCAATGCCGTGCCGGCAATGCCTACACCTGGTGGAATCGGTTGTGTTATTGTCGCGAAATTGGCCATACCAGCAGCACCCACATGTCATATGCACGTGGCGGGCGGCCCGCCAGCTGCCAGCAACTGATTGCGCAATTAGCATGCCAACTGGTGTTCTGGCTGAAACGCACTTGCAACTGCTCTGCAAGGCTCTAATATGCAACAATGAGGCACATTGCCAATGCACATGCTATACAGCGCAGATGCTGCTCAGAAGCCAACCATCTCATCTGTCAGCACCTGCAGCAGCTGCTCCACTCGCTCGTCCTCTATGCATGGCCGCACCATCCATGTGGTGATACTCCCAGTCAGAAGCTTCCTGCAGTCCTCCACACTCCTCACTTTGCGATGCTGTGCCCCAGACCCACTACCACCAATCCTGCTGCTGCTGCTGCTTTGTTTGGCTGCATGCGATCCCGCTGCTGCTGCTGTTCCTGCACTATCCCGCAGGCAACTTCCAGCTTCCTGCACCAGGTCTTCAAAGCACTGCAGTAAGTCCTGCTTTACTGCAAGCTCCTGCGTGTGCATTTGCAGCACCTGCTGCAGCAGCGCAGCACTCTCCGGCAATGCCAAGCAGTGAAAGGCCGGCAGGCTAGTCTGCCAGCTGGAGCCTGGTGTGAGCTGGCTAGTGATGCCTTCGAGTGCGGTGCGCATGTCCTGTGATTGCAGGGACAATAGCAGTGCAGGCAGCAGCAGCAGCAGCAGCATTGGCATGGTGAGCTGGCTGGCGACGCTTTTGAGTGTGCATGTGCTGTAGTGGCAGCGATGGTGGCAGCACAAGCAGCAGCAGCAGCAGCAGCAGTAGCTGGCTAAAGCTGGCTGCTCTGCCAGCTGGAGCCTGCAGTGAGCTGGCTGGTGACGCCTTCAAGTGCGGTGCGCATGTCCTGAGTTTGCAGTGATGGCAGCAGTGCACGCAGTGGCAGCAGCAGCAGCAGCAGCAGCGTTGGCATGGTGAGCTGGCTGGTGACGCTTTTGAGGTGTGCATGTGCTGTGATGGCAGCGATGGTGGCAGCAGCAGCGGCAGCAGCAGCAGCAGCGGTAGCTGGCTGCTCTGCCAGCTGGAGCCTGCAGTTAGCTGGCTGGTGACGCCTACGAGTGCGGTGCGCATGTCCTGCATTTGCAATGATGGTAGCAGTGCACGCAGCAGCGGCAGCAGCAGCAGCGTTGGCATCTTGAGCTGGCTGGTGACGCTTTTGAGGTGTGCATGTGCTGCGATGGCAGTGATGGTGGCAGCACAAGCAGCAGCAGCAGTAGCGGTAGCTGGCTAAAGCAGGCTGGTCTGCCAGCTGAAGCCTGCAGTGAGCTGGCTGGTGACGCCTTTGAGTGCAGCTTGCATGTCCTGTAATAGCAGGAACAGCAGCAGTGCAAGCAGCAGAAGAAGCAGCAGCAGCGTTAGCATGGTGAGCTGGCTGGTGGCTGGTGACGCTGTCAAGTGCGACGTGCATGCCCTGTGATAACTGTGATGGTAGAAGCACAAGCAGCAGCAGCACGGATGGATGGCTTGGCAGCACAAGCAGCAGCAGCACAGATGGATGGCTTGGCAGCACAAGCAGCAGCAGCAGCAGTGGTAGCAAAAGAGACTGCTCTGCCAGCTGGAGCCTGCAGTGAGCTGGCTGATCACGCCTTTGAGTGAGGTGTGCATGTCCTGGGGTTGCAACGATGGCAGTGGCAGTGCAAGCAGCAGCAGTACAAGCAGCAGAAGAAAAAGAAGCGTTTGCAAAGTGAGCTGGCTGGTGACGCCCTCAAGTGCAGTGTGCATGTATTATGATTGCAGCGACATGGCAACCCAAGCACCAGCAGAAGCATTGTTGGTAGCAAGTATGGTTTGAAGCCCGTGCAGGACTGCAGGTTCTTTGTACCTGCCGCTGTAGCTTAGGCTGCTGACATGTAATGCATTAAGAAGGGTGCAGCAGCAGGGTGACGCAAAATCACCCAACGCAGCTGTTGCCGCATATAGAGCAAGCACGCAGAACAGGTAACCACAGCAGATCACTAGGTACTCCCCTTTCAAGCATGGTGTGTCAAAGCCTGTCCTGCAAGCACTGGCGGCAAAGCCAACACGCCACCTACCTGAACTGCTGCTTCCATATCCTCCAACAGCTCCCGCAACTGCTGCAGGTGCTGCAGCTGCTGCCGATGCAGCTTCGCCGCTGCTGCAGCCTGCAGGCCCTGCACCTGTCGCAGCACCTCAGGCAATTTCAAATCTGGCATGTAACGCTGACTCAGCAAGCTGTTTGTGAGCTGCGTCGCCTCTGTTGTGCCGCGTGCACTGGCATCTGTGAAGCGAGTTGAGCCGTCTTTGAAAGCTGTTACGGCCAAGCGCACTGCGCGCTGGGCTAGTCGCTGCCACTGTCGCTGCTCTAGCGGCGTACGTGGCGCTGCTACATCTGCTGCTCCTGTTGATGGATTTGCTGCTGCAGGCGGTGGTGTTGTTGGCTCCCCTAGTTGCAAATTGGAAGCCATTCCACCCCGGTATAGCTGCTTGCCTTAACTCAAAGTACACCTACAATGCTCTGCGCTGCCTGCAGCTGCTTTGCAGCTGCACACTAACAAACAGGTGCAGCTGCAGCAGTTGCTGCGTCAGCTGCTGCAAGCTTGTTTGCTGGCTAACAACGCTGCTGCACAGCTCGCCTGCACTTCTGTTAGCGCTGCTGTTGGCAGCACCGGCCTGCTAAAGGATGCCAGCAGTACACCAGATAGTAGGTTAACTGCTACAATGCCTAACTGGCGCTGCTTTGATACTGCTACGAAGCAGCTGTCAGTTTGGTGGACAACAAGCAGCTTAGAACCTGCGCCAGCAACAGCAGACGCACACAGAGCTTCAAGCAGTTACCTACTGCTACATGGGGTGCTGCGCCCAGTCGCCAATTGCACACTGGCATATAAGCATCTAGCCATGAATACACAGATAACAGGGATTGCCAATTCACAAACACAGCCTAGCATCCTGCAGGACAACAAGCCTGCACCAGATACCCACCCCAGAATTTGTACGATGTTGGAGGGTCGTTGGCTGAGTAGAAGCCCTTGACCAGCTGCTGCACAGGCGCTGAGACACCCTGCAGGCGCAAGCGCAAACATGACACCAGCGTAGGCATACAGACATCCGTACAGCACGTCAGTAAGCATGAGTGCCTGGTGCAGGACTGTTACAGTCCTGTTACAGTTTGACTGGAAACCGCACAGACCTGACGCAGCTGCAACTGCTGGCCTCAAGACCAGGCACACCTGCATCTGCATCTCCATATGGATACGTGGATATAGCTGTCAAGGCGGACTTGCCTGAGCTGTCCTCACGCATAGCTTGCAGGAGGCCTCCTGCATGGCTGCTGCATCACAGGCTGCTGCCTGTAGCTGGTGCTTCAACCGTCGCCAGTGCACAGTATTTTACTCTGCTTATTGGCTGAACCACTCAAAAGCCATCATATGATGTAATCGTCCTGCTGGGATCAGATGAACGCTGCTTGCAGGAAGCCTACCTGCGCACACTCTGCTTGGAAAGCGCCAGTTGCTGGCTGCAGTGGCCCTCGAGCCTGAAAGTAGAGGATTTCCCTTTCATCCAGAGCAACGTCTTTTGGGTTGGAGATAGTGCTGTGGTGCATGCAGGTTGTGTGCAGCCAATTGTTTGTTTTGGCACAGACCAGACTTGCATGCAGTCTTGGCGCATACCGTGATGAGAGCGAAACCAGTGATGATGCCCTTGTCCTGTAGCTGCAGAAGGCTCTCAGACCAAGTCAACGTCATCTCAGCTGGTGTCTGACGTCGTGTAAACAGGCATCAACCAAGTATGTTCAGGTGGAGTTGAGCAGCAGCAGCAGCAAACAGCTGTTGAACTCAGGTTGTTGTCTAGCAAGGTCCCTAGCTTTCGCAGATCAGCATTGATGTCGTTTAACTTGTAACCAACTGCAACTCTGATGCCTTCTCATCGACAGGTGTTGCGCTGGGGAAGCAGCACTGCAAGAACCCCAATGACATCTGCCTCGTCTCCCAGCTTCAACTGATCAGCCATCAGACGCCTCAGTGACCTATGTTCTCGCTCTATATCGCTTTTGATATAGGACAAAGTACACCACACCCTTCAGAACCTCAAGAAGTTTGTCCGTGCGTCTGTTATTGGATTTTGGCTGTATCGAGTACATCAATCACAAGCACCAAATACAAATAGTTTCGGCTCCGCTCGCTGGTCCTTGCACTGCCGTGAACAGACGGTTTGCTTCCCACAACTCCCCTGCTTCACTGCTGTCTCACGTGGCTTGCAGCTAGCGCCGTGGCTTTCCAGATCCTCGTTTTATTACAGCAGCTGTTGCTGTAGTTCTGCTCAGCGCTGCCGTCAGCACGCCCCACAGCACCAACAGCAACAGAGCAGCAGCAAGCCCTTTCCAGCAGCAACAGACACAACCAGCAGCCAGCCACTGGCTGGCTCGGGTCCAGCTCCCACTAGAAACTCACACAGCGACACATCTAGCAAGCAGGCGCCATGTCTAGCTCATCAGACATAGAGCAGTATGTGCACCAGCTCAGCAACCAGGCCACGCGCGAAAACGCACTGCTGGAGCTCAGCAAGAAGAGAGAGAACTTCCCAGAGCTAGCGCCATACCTCTGGTACAGCTTCGGTACCATTGCAGCGCTCCTGCAGGTGAGTTGTGGGGCACGCAGACGCTTCTGCTCCTACCCTGTGCAGCTGCTTCTTGCACGCTGCAGCATATGCACGTTTGCCATGCAGGGACAGGACTTCTTACAGCAGATGCATACTTGCAATGCGGAAACAGCCAGAAGCGTTGCGCCCTGCACCTTTGCTGGGCTGTATCTGAGTAGCCGTTGCAACAAGCAGCACCCCTTTCAGCTGTGCCGCTTGGTGCCCCGCCTCTGCTGCCGCTCTTCCCGCTGTCTGCTTGTAAGAGATTGTGTCCATCTACCCCCTGCAGTGCGGCAGCACTCAGACATCTTGCTGGATTTCATCGTACTTGAACAGCCTTTGCAACGTTCAGCACCCTTTTGACTGTGCCGTTGACTGCCCCGCTCCTGCTGCTGAAAACACCCTGTTATATGCTTGCAGGAGATCGTGTCCATCTACCCCCTGCTGGCTCCCCCAGCGCTGACTGCGCACGCCTCCAACCGCGTGTGCAATGCGCTCGCGCTGCTGCAGTGTGTGGCGTCACACCCTGAGACACGCGGGCTGTTCCTGCAAGGTGAGCCGGCAGGTTGGGGCACTCGAAGCAGTTGGCAGCCCCAGCAGCAGCAGCAGCGGCAGATCAAGCAGCAGCAGATCAAGCAGCAGTTTGAGAAGGGCGAGCAGCGACACAGAGGTTGGCGCGGCTAGGCAATTGGCAGCAGAAGCTGAAAGCAGCGCCGCAGGAACAGCCTGATCCTAGGCGAGCGGGGTGACTAGAGCTCTTGGGGCAGCCAGCAGCAGCACAAGCGAGACAGGGAGTGGCTAGCTGGCGACCTATTGCACTTGTGTTGAGTGCTTCTGCTCGGTTCTGGGGTGTATCTTTGCTTTCTTAGTGCACGTGTTGTTGTGCTGGCACGTCTTCCCACTGCACTGTCATATAACCAGCTGTATGTCAGCACTTGCGGCTGAATTCTGCCTGCTCTCCTGCTCTCCACCACCCCCTGCAGCGCACGTGCCGCTGTTCCTGTACCCCTTCCTCAACACGATGTCCAAGACGCGGTCGTTTGCCCAGCTGTGTGTCAGCTGTCTGACTTTCTGCATGACTTTATGCCTGACTTTCTGCCTGCTTTCCTGCCCTCCATCACCCCTTGCAGCGCACATGCCGCTGTTCCTGTACCCCTTCCTCAACACGATGTCCAAGACGTGTCCTCTCAAATACCCAATTGTGTGTCAACACCTCTCTCACTTTCTGCCTGACTGTCTGCGCTACATCACCCTTTGCAGCGCACGTGCTGATGTTCGTGTGCCCCATCCTCTTAGTGTCCAGCACGCGGCTTCTCAAATACCCAGTTGTGTGTCAGCACCTGCGGCTGACTTTCTGCCGGCTTTCTGCCCTCCACCACCCCCTGCAGCGCACGTGCCGCTGTTCCTGTACCCCTTCCTCAACACAATGTCCAAGACGCGGCCCTTTGAGTACCTGCGGCTCACGAGCCTAGGCGTGATCGGGGCGCTGGTCAAGGTTGATGACACTGACGTCATCAACTTCCTGCTGAGTACGGAGATTATCCCGCTGTGCTTGAGGACTATGGAGATGGGCAGCGAGCTCAGCAAGACCGTGGCCACATTCATCGTGCAGAAGATTCTGCTGGATGACGTGAGCGCGGTTTGAGATGTTGAGTAGTGCGGTTTTGTGCAAAACACATGTTCATATCTCAACCATAGCTTACAAGCAGAGGAACATGGAGATGGGCGGTGAGCTGAGCAAGACGGTGGCCACGTTCATCGTGCAGAAGATCCTGCTGCATGACTGGATGACGTGAGTGTGCATATGCTGGTGTCACACAACTGTTTGTCTTAACATGACGGTTGATCAGTGCATGGTGTGTATGTTGCTGTTGCAGCAGCTGCAGGTATCCCTCCATGCAGATCAACCTGCAATCCTGCTTGATGATGTGAATGTGGACAAGACCGCTGCTGCCGCCGCCACCGCTGCTGCTGCTGCTGCTGTGATTTGCTCCTGCAGGTGGGCCTTTACTATATCTACGCAACAGCCGAGCGCTTCTTTGCTGTTGGCGCCGTGCTGAGTACCTGCATTCATCATAGCACTGCTGCTGCTGCTGCTGCTGTGGTTTGCTCCTGTAGGTACGCCTGAACTACATCTGCGCAACAGCTGAGCGCTTCTTCGCTGTAGGCGCTGTGCTGAGTACCTGCATTCATATAGCTCTGCTGCTGCTGCTGCTGCTGCTGCATTTATTTCTGTAGGTGGGCCTCAACTACATCTGCGCAACAGCTGAGCGCTTCTTCGCTGTAGGCGCCGTGCTGGGGAACATGGTTGTGATGCTGGCTGAGCGCATGCTGATCATCTGCTATCCTGCTGCTGCTGCTACTGCTGCTGTGATTCCTTCTGCAGGTGGGCCTCAACTACATCTGCGCAACAGCCGAGCGCTTCTTTGCTGTTGGCGCCGTGCTGGGCAACATGGTGGTCATGCTGGCTGAGCAGCCTTCGCCACGCCTGCTGAAGCACATCATACGCTGCTACCTGCGCCTCTCAGACAACCCGAGGTGAGAAGGGGTGATCGGATCGGCTTGAGGCGCTTTCTGTATTACACCATTCAACGATCCATTAAAGGTGGACTGTGTGCCTGTGTGACCTCCATGAGCATGCCTGCGAATGTGTTGGGTGTACTGGCTGAGCAGCCCTCGCCACGCCTGCTGAAGCACATCATACGCTGCTATCTGCGCCTGTCAGACAACCCAAGGTGGGCGTGTACTTGTTAGCTCAAGATAGACACAGTGGCCATCATCATTGAACTACCCACTGAAGCCATAGCATCAATGCCATCGGCCCTGCGCCCCACTGGGGCGGAAGACTCACCCTGTCTGTTACAACTCAATACATTTGTAACGTTATTGTTGTTGTTGCTCCCACTGTTATGTACATTTGTTATGTAACGCAGGGCTCGCGAGGCGCTGCGGCAGTGCCTGCCAGAGCTGCTGCGCAACCCGCAGTTCACCGGCTGCCTCAGACACCCGTCACAACTCTAACTCGTCTGTAACTTTGTCATTGTTATGTATGTATGTTATGTAACACAGGGCTCGCGAGGCGCTGCGGCAGTGCCTGCCGGAGCTGCTGCGCAATCCACAGTTCACAGGCTGCCTCAAGAGCGACGACACAACACGCCGTTGGCTGGCGCAGCTGCTGGTGAACGTGGGCTTTACCGAAAGCGCAGCACAGCTGAGCGCAGAGGTGCTAACACCTACACCCCTGCAGGGTCAGTAAGGCGTGACAGCTGCGCTGCTGCAGCTGGCCAGCTGGGGCGGTGGGGCCGGTTGCGGCTAGTGTGCTCAGCAGCAGCAGCAGCAGCAGCCACAGCGGCAGGTGGCGTGCGTTGGCTGGCACAGCTGCTGGTCGACGTCGGCTCCACTGAAAGCGCAGCGCAGCTCAGCGCAGAGGTGCCGACGCCTACGCCCCTGCAGGGGCAGTAGTGTGCGGCAGCTGGGCTGCTGCAGCTGGACCGTGAGGGCGGTGCAGGCTACTGCTGTGTGTTGTGCGTTAGTTGCTGCTACAGCAGTGGAGATGCAGACATACACACAGCTTGTTCAGCAGCAGCAGCAGGCACAGTGGCATCTGGCGTGCTTTGGCTGGCGCAGCTGCTGGTGAACGTGAGCTGCATCGAAAGCGCAGCGCAGAGGTGCAGACGCCAAAAGCGTCGCAGTGGAAGCTAGACAGGTGCTGCAGCTAGGCGGATGCAGCTGCAGCTCAGGCAGGGGGGGGATGGCGCTGCAGCTGCTTGTGTGCTAAGGTTGCTGTTTGGGACAGCTGTAACAGCTGTTGACAAGCACATCTGCAACGTGCTGAGCTTGCTGCAAAAGGTGGCAGCAGCGCACTACAAGCAGCACCAACGTAAGCAGCGCACCACAAGCATGTTTACATGTGCTTGGGCAGCAGGCGCTACTTAGTGCTGTGGGCATGAGAAGCACTGCCTGTCCTGCAAATGCAGTCTGTTGTGGCTAGAGTCAGCGTTTATGTGCAGCATGCGGTGTGGCCGGTCAGATGGCTGTTCTGGATGTTTGTGCTGGCTAGGGGACAAGTGCCGCGTATTGGGCGGGATTTTGCAGCTGACTTTCCTACAGACACTGCAGCACATGCTGGCGTGCGGGTTGCAGCACTGTGCAGCAGATGCGTTTACCCTTTTTGGGCCTGAGCAGCCTGATGTAGCCGCCAGACCCGAACTAGTGGCGTCCTATTGGCTGGTTTGATTCTTTTTAGTTGACCTCTTGGTGGTGCGTGCATGGCTGTTCGTATGTTGGTAACAGCGCTTGTTGCAGCCCACCCAGGGCACTGCTGGCGCTGCTTATGGTGGTCTGGCTGAGCTATGCTACGGGGCTGCCCGTCCATCGATGCAAGTGAGTTGGCTTGCAGCTTCTAAGCACGCGGGCAGCCACAATCGTCTAAGCAGCTGCCTGCGAATGTTGCCAGGCCATGTCAAGCTGTGCTGTTGCTGTCGTGGAGGCATGCATACGAATTTTATGCAGGGATGGCGCACTTTGTAACTATTTGGTTACACGTGTGAATTGTATACACGGATCCGTTTACGTCTTGTTGCTCGGCAATGCTGTCAGTGACGAGCTCGGTCAAACACGAAGCTGTGAAAAGCAGCTGACAGAAGCCCCAGGATGTCTTCAAGGCAGCTGATCGGGTCTTTTACCTTTATTTTTACCCGTTTACCCGTTGCACGCCTCAAATCTGTGTCGTCTCGGCAGTACTCTCCCAGCCCGCCACTTTTACCTGGTTGCAGCATGCCATGTAGGGCTTCTACACATCTATAACGTTTAAACGTCAATACCGACACATGAGACCGTCCTATTTCAGCTAACGCAAAGTCCAGGTGCTGCTGGCTGAGAAACATGTGGAACTCTGGCACTGCTGGGCTCCCAAGGATGCATTACACAGCAACGCTGCTGTTGTCAGCAGCATGCCTGCTGGCTGTTCTGTCGCATGTTGCTGCACAGGGTAAGTACTGTGCAGCTCTTTGATGCATGGGCCACAGCATGGTGTCTGCTGCCTGTGCATGTCCTGCAAGAAGCATGACACATCTGCTGTCACAGGCCAGCAACATGCCATGCATGATGCAACAGCAGCACCATGTATTTGCAGCCTAAGCAGATGTAGCACGTGCCAACTATTTTGCTACCTGCTGCTATTCGTTATGACATGTCCTGCTACAGGCATCTGTGCTGATCCACAACCGGCACAAACAGTGTGCCCAGCCACACCACCTCCACCACCAGCTGCTGGGACATACCAGTGTGCAGTGGACGGGAAGATATGCTGCACATCGACATCTAGCACAGGATGCCCAGTGTGTGGCGCTATCTCGTTCAGTAAGTGACTCACGCAGGTCAGGCACTTTTGCAAAGTCCTAGTCGTGATCACATATCCTTTGTGCACATGTGTCACAGTCAAGCGCAACAGCAGAAAATATATGCCTGCACAATCGTAACAGATGCAACGCCAGCAGCAGGCCAGTCAGCAGGCGGCATTAGCAGCAGTTGCAGACCACCTTGTATGTAGCTGTGATGCTTGCAACGAGGCGTCCTCTGCTCTGTTTGAGCAGAAGCAGTGAGTGGTTCCATGCGTCCTCACGATGCTGTGTGCACTCACGCATGGGTGCCAGTGTTGTTGGTCAGCATAGTGCAACCAGCAGCCGGACTTTCTGCAAAACCCATTCAGCACTCAACACCTAACCCGTGCTGTGTTTGCTGCCCTCTGTTTTGCACCTGCAGCTCCGTCAGTACTATACGGCTGCTCAGGAGAGCAGTGGAATGTCAGCGGCCGCATTTTAGACTTCTCATATGCCGGCTATCGGGCAGGAGAGGACCCTGTTCCAGACATGCCAGTATCTGTGGATCTGAAAGTGTCATTTGGAGCGCGGGGCGACGGCAGAACTGACGACACGCAGGCGTTTCTGGATGCAATCGAGGCAGTAACAGATCAAGGTGTAATCTACATTCCTCCTGGCACTTACGTTATCAGTCAGAAGATCGACGTTCCAAAGCGGGTTGTGTTCAAAGGCGCTGGCAGGGACAACACGACGCTGCTGTTCACCAGATCGCTGACAGATCTGCAGGGGAATACGTGGACGAATGGCAACAGCCAGTACACGTACGGGCCTGCACTGATGAACTTTTGGGGAACTGGCAGGACAGACACCACCTCACTGCTGGGTACTGTGAACAGGTGGGTGTTTTGTTAAACATGTCACATTCGGAATGTGTTATGTTGTTGTGTTTGGATGCTAGTGCCTGCAGCAGCTGATGAAGAGAGCACAGCAGCGCAGGTACAACTGCTGCATGAATACATTGTAAGTGTCTCAGCGACGCGCATGTGGAAGCATATACCACCAATAGTAAGTTTGTCAATGCCGTCAACATTGCTAGCATTGACAGCTGTAGTGCTGCACTTTGCTGCTCTCTTGTAGGAACGCCACACGGGGAGACAAGCGGCTGTTTGTCTCCTCAACAGCCAGGTTCAGCATGAACGCCTGGGTGCGTCTGCTGCTGGACAACCGCAACAACAGCCTCGTTGCAGACCTACACAGCGTCCTCATCCCTCCGGATCCGTCATTCAACAACAGAAATGACGCTGTTATGTTCAACTTCAAAGTGACGGAGGTACGCCGCTCACTGCCGCAGCCGCCGCAGCAGCAGATGGTTGCACTAGCTTTGACAGCAGCAGCAAGCGATGCAGTTGCTGTGTTCAGCAACATCAGCAGCAAGCTTGACATACGTATGTCATCCATCAGCTTCCAGTGTCTCTGCAGGGATGTCATTACATAGCAGTTGCGGAGGAGGACGTCCTGCTGCTGTAGCATTGTGGTGTGTGACCTGCTGACATTGCTTCTGCTTCTGCCGCCTATATTAGTATTAAGCAGCACTGCTGACGTTGTCGAGCGCTAGTTGCTGCCGTTTACGCACAGAAACAGGCATCAGGGCTGTCTTTCTGCTTGGGAAGACCATCTGTGCGTGCCACGTCAGCTTGGTATGCTGATGCAGGTGCAGGTGTCAAGCATGTGTTGACAGTCTGATCTGTGTCCTTTGTGTGCTTGCAGATCGGCCCCAACTACATTGGGTTTGACCGACCCCTGGCAGTCAATGTCAGCACAGCATGGAACCCTGAGATACACAGCTGGTCCTCATACACACGCACCGAGTGTGGTGTGGAAAAGCTCACAATCAGGTGAGCGTCGACATATGGCAACACACGCATTTTGCATGGTGCCACCGGTTTTAAGATCTGTACAGGGACTGTGGATAGTAGTACAATCAGGTGCGGGCTGCCATTGTGCTACTTGCACAGGCCGCGGGGTTAGTTCTCAGTGATTGCAGATTGTTCACAGCTGGTCCTCATACACACGCACAGAGTGTGGTGTGGAGAAGCTCACAATCAGGTGCGCATTACATTTTGCATGCTGGGTCTTGTATCAGCACACGTACAGGGTGCGGAGTCGAGAAGCCCACAACAGGGGTGGTTGCTGCTGACTGCTGGCAGACGTGACCACCGTGCAGCGTATGTGAGCCCAACATGGATGCGGTGGCTGCGCAGCGGAGTGCTTGGTGATCACAACAGCGTTCATGCCATGCTGGCAGCGACAGAGTAAGCATAGTATGCGGGCAAGAACAGAGAACAATGGTCACGCACTGGTACTGTAATCTAGCTAAATGTCTCAATCTTGCTGTCTTGTTATTGTTACAGGATGCCCTGGAGCAGCTATGGCGGCATGAACAGAGAACAGTGGCCAAGCACTAGTACTGCACTGTAGCCTGAATGTCGCGATCTTGCTGTCTTGTTATTATCGCATGATGCCTTGGAGCAGCTATTTGGGCCTCAACAGAGAACATTGGTCACGCATTGGCACTGTACTCTAGCCTAATCGTCCCAATATTGCTGTCTTGTGATTGTCGCAGGATACCTTGGAGCAGCTATGCCGGCATGAACAGGGAGCAGGGTTGGAATGCGCTCAACTTCTGGTGGACTCCTCACAGCTGGGTCAGCGACGTCAGCATCATCAACGCTGGTGAGCAGAGTGCTGCAGTTGTGGTATCGGAGCTGGCTCCGTTGTTGCAGACTGCCAGCAGCAGCAGCAGCAGCAGCACAGTAGCAAACGTTGGTGTGTGAAACTGCTGCTTCTGCTGCGGCTCTGCTGAACACTGTTCTGGTGGACTCCTTACAGCTGGGTCAGCGATGTCAGCATCATCAACGCTGGTGAGCAGAGTGCTTCATTTGTTATATTAGAGGTGACTCTGACGTTGCAAACTGCAGCGGCAGCAGCAGCAGCTGCTGCCTCTGATGTGGTAAAGTTTGGCATGTGAAGCTGCTGCTTCTGCTGCCTGCACAGTAGGCGTGAAGGAGTGCCGCCGACAAGGTGCCATCAGCCAAGCAGATCAGCCTGATCGCGGCGTTAGCTGCCTCAATTACAGCAATTTGCACCGTGTGCTGTGTGAACACCACCATTTCCGCATTGCTCTGCTGTACACTGCTCTGTGTGCCTGCAGACATGGGCATCGTTGTTGATGGCTCTCCCTTGTTCACGGTGTAGCAGCTGCACATGGGCTCGTTTTGGAACAGCAGCTTCCCTGCCACCTCTGCTATTACCGCCTTGCTTTGTGCTTTGTGCCTGCAGACATGGGCATCATTGTTGACGGCTCTCCCTTCTTCACAGTGCAGCAGCTGCACATGGGGGTAACCGCACCCCGCGGCACCAGCGGCTACGACGGCACGTGGGGCGTGTGGCTGAAGAATGGCGCTGACGTGCTCATCACACGCTTCAACATGTCTTGCGCATTCACACAGGACTTTGGCGTACAGGTAGGTAGGCTGCAGTGTTGAATAGCTGGTTTCACAGCGTTGGGCGCCAGTCATTGCTAGTGGCGATGCCATGGGTGTTGTAGGGCAGCAGTTACAGTAGTTGCGGATGGCTCTTGTTGGGGAAGGGGACGGCAATGGTTATGGCAGCACGTGTGGGGCGTGTGGCTGAAGAATGGCGCTGACGTGCTCATCACACGCTTCAACATGTCTTGCGCATTCACACAGGACTTTGGCGTACAGGTAGGTAGGCTGCAGTGTTGAATAGCTGGTTTCACAGCGTTGGGCGCCAGTCATTGCTAGAGGCGATGCCATGGGTGTTGTAGGGCAGCAGTTACAGTTGTTGCGGATGGCTCTTGTTGGGGAAGGGGGCGGCAATGGTTATGGCAGCACGTGTGGGGCGTGTGGCTGAAGAATGGCGCTGACGTGCTCATCACACGCTTCAACATGTCTTGCGCATTCACACAGGACTTTGGTGTGCAGGTATGTCTACTGCAGTGTTAAGACAGCCTGTTGCACAGCGTTGGGCGCTAATCATTGCCAGTGGCGATGCCAGGGGTGTAGTAAGACAGCAGTTACAGTTGTTGCGGATGGCTCTTGTTGAGAAAGGAGGCACCAATGGCTACGACGGCACGTGGGGCGTGTGGCAGAAGAATGGCGCCGACGTGCTCATCACGCGCTTCAATATGTCTTGCGCATTCATACAGGACTTTGGCGTGCAGGTATGTGGGGGGTAGTTGCCGGTTGTGACAGGGACGTCCTGATGCCGGCATGCTGGGCGAACGCGCCTGCTACGTGCTTGCACTGGGCACGTCTCAGCGCGGGGTTACGACCCGGGATGACGGTGTCCAAATCTGGCCAGCAACAGAGACGTGACCGCCCCGTGCCACAAACCAGAGTCCATGCCCACATCCTGTGTGTACTGAACACGCATGGTGTGCAATCCCTTGCTGCTCTGCAGTCCTTCCAGCTTGGTACAGTCATCAGCAACGGCATTGCCTCAAACCTCAGTGTCAATGCACTGTACGCGGGCCCATATGCAACGCTGGTCAGCAACGTCAACTTTGGAGCTGCCAGGAATCCCTACGGCCTCAGCGGGGCAGGACCCAAGACGTCATCGTTCAGCACCTTCTGGAATGTCAGGGTGAGTTGCAATCGTCTGCGCCAGATTGCTGCAAGCGAGCATTGTGTGTAGTGTTGCTTAGGGCTCAGGAGATAGCCTAGCGTCTGTGTGCCAATGTTTGTGATCTGTGTTGTGTTTCTGCATGATCGTGTTATGCGCTCAGTAATGCCTGCCTTTGGCTCATGCTTACTGCTGAAGAAACTAAACTCAAACACAACTGATGTATGCTGTCATTGCTGTGACATCAGCTGCTCCATGATTACTCAACAGACTGCATGCACCTTCATGCATGCAGGCGGATGTGCCGTTCCCCATGCCTAGGACGATGTATGGTCCCCGCATGACTTGGATAGGAGCCAACTTTGCTCGGTGGACAGGCATCAATGCCACGTAAGAATGCCAATGAGCAGCTGCTTTTCATCATGCCAGTGTGCTGTCTTGTTTTGACTTGACAGCAAACTGTGTCTCATTGGCACATGCCGCGAGCCTGATCCGTGTTACATGTAGGTGATCTTATCTGCGTCCAGCCAAACACCATGCAGTGTAGTTGTCAGTAGCATGCTAGGCACATGACTGGTTGCAGGGGGCAGCTGCATTGCTGTCTGTACAACGCAAACTGTACCTCAGCTGCCATGCAAAGGCGTCATATGCAGGTAGCTGAGACGCTTCTGCCGCCACTGCTGCTGCTGCTGCAGGCTGCAGTGGTACACTGAGAACAACTCCACAGCTCCCACCTGGCCGGTTGACCTGCAGGCAGATCAGCTGGCACAGCGGCTGGCACCACAGCAGATCATCACAGCCTTTGGCCCAGGTGCGCTCCTGTCATCAATGCATCGGCTTTGGAACATCGCCTGCACAGCCGGCAAACGACATCAGGTCCTGCTGGGCCAGCAATCTGATCTACACCTCAGCCATTTTCTGCTGGTGCTGTTGTCTGTGTTGCAGGCTGCGGCTGTGACTCTAGCAACTCCACAATCTGCTGCATTGGCTTCAGCAATGTCACATGCCCAGCTGGCACATGAACTGCCAGCAACATGGTCTACACCTCAGCCATGTTCTGCTGCTGCTGCTGCTTTCCTGCAGGCTACGGCTGTGACCCCACCACTTTCAAAATCTGCTGCATTAGCTTCAGCATTAGCTTCAGCAATGTCAAATGCCCAGCTGGCACATGAACTGCCAGCAATAGAATCAACACCTCAGCCATGCTCTGCTGCTGCTGCTGCTGCTGTCTGTGCTGCAGGCTATGGCTGTGACCCCAGCACGTCCACCATCTGCTGCATCGGTTTCAGCAATGTCACCTGCCCAGCCTGCCCACCAGGCTATGGCCTACCAAGGTAAAAATTCCGCAAGCCAGGCACTGCATTGTATCATTGCTTTGTATCAATGGTCAGATCCGCGCTGCTAGGTCGTACCAGCTTCAATGCTATGCTGCTTGCCTTCATAGTCTTTGCAGTTGTGATGGTCTGTTGCTGCTTTCCGCAGCAACGCGGCAGCATCGGTACTCCTCCCACTAATGTCACTTCTTAATGCCACTGCTGCTGCTGCTGCTCTTGTTGTACTGCCTGCAGCAAGCTGTGGGGTTGCGCTGGTGAGCTGTACAACATGATCAACAGCACGGGATCTCGCCGCCTGATGGACTGGAGTTATGCCGGTTACATGGCTGGGGAGGCACCCATCCCCAAGCTGCCAATTGTCACCAGTGTCATGGTGAGTAGTGCAACTGACATGTAGCTGACAAACACATGCTCATCTCATGGACTGGAGTTATGCCGGGTACGTGGCTGGAGAGGCACCCATTTCCAAGCTGCCCATTGTCACTAGCGTTATGGTGAGCGGCACTACTTCACTGAAAAAAGGTCAAAATACCTGACAAATGCATGCTAATAATGCCGGGTACATGGCTGGAGAGGCACCCATCCCCAAGCTGCCCATCGTCACCAGTGTTATGGTGAGTAGCTGCCTCTGTTAGTGTACCGGTATGCTCACACACATACGCTTGTTACTAACAAATTTCTAATGGAGGTGACCTGCTGAAAGCTGTCGATGGGCACCAGCGTCATGGTGAGGCACATGCGCTCTTGCCAGAGCCCCACATTCTTGGGTTTTGTGGGTGACGGTGCGGCAGACTCTCATGTGCTGTGGTTGCTGTCAAAGTGCTGTGCTGAAAGAGCACAGCCTACATTGTTACACACATATGTGCTGCCACTGACTGCTGCTGCTGCTGCTCTGTAGGACTTGAGTGCTGTGGGTGACGGCGTAGAGCATGCCAATCAGGCGTGGTGGACACTGTTGATGCTATTGGCAGCGGTGGCAAAGTCAATCAAGCAATAATCTGCTAATTCTTCTTCTGCTGCTGCCGCTGCCGCGCAGGACTTTGGTGCTGTTGGAGATGGTGTGGCAGGTGCCTGAAGCCTTCCTTGATGCCGTTGATGCTATCAGCAGCTACATCCATTCCATTGGCAAACTGCTTCTTTTTGTTTTTCTGCTGCTGCTGCTGCTGCTCTGCAGAACTTTGGTGCTGTTGGTGACGGTGTGGCTGACTTCTCGCAAGCCTTCCTGGATGCTGGCGGTGCCATTAGCAGACACAGCCATTACATTGGCAAACTGCTTGAGTTTACTGTTCTGCTGCTGCTGCGCAGGACTTTGGTGCTGTTGGTGATGGCGTGGCCGACGACTCTCAGGCGTTCCTGGATGCTGTTGATGCTAGGGTATCTAGAGCCATTCCATTGGCAAGCTGCTTGTTCTTACTGTTTTGCTGCTGCTGCTGCTGCCACTGCTCTGCAGGACTTTGGTGCCATCGGTGATGGTGTGGCAGACGACTCGCAAGCATTCCTGGATGCTGTTGATGCCATTGGCAGGGAGGGCACCATTCTAGTACCTGAGGGGCAGTACATCATCACAAAGCAGATCAACATCCCCAACAGAGTGGTGATCAAGGGTGAGTTAGACGTGTGCTTTCTTCTTGCATAATCATTTTGGTAACATATTTGTATTTTGTGGACCATCCTTGTGCTTGAGGTGCAGTATATCATCACAAAGCAGATAACCTCCCTAAAAGAGTCGTTGTCAAGGGTGAGTATAAGTTGTCTCTGCTTCTTGAACTATCTTGTGATGTGTTTGTTGACCATTCTAGTACACGAGGGGCAGTACATCATCACGAAGCAGATCAACATCCCCAACAGAGTCGTTATCAAGGGTGAGTAGGACTTGTGATTGCTTCTTGTATCGTCGTGTTGCGTGTTGCGTTGACCGTCCTGGTACCTGAGGAGCAGTACATCATCACAAAGCAGATCAACATCCCTAACAGAGTCGTCATAAAGGGTGAGCTGAGCGTTTGCATAGTTATGGTGGCTGCTGTGTATTTTAATTGTTCTGTGCCCCCATAAATGCTTCTTGTAGCTCCTTTTGGAGGTACTGTCTGTCTTTTGTGAGTGGCGCATGTATAGTACGGTGTGACGGGCACTTGTACAACACACAGAGTTGCTCGGTCAGGGATCGCATGATTTTACGCAGCAAACCTCTAGGAGTGTGTGTGCCACACACCAGCCAGTGGCTTCGCTGCCTGCACAGTGCTATCAGTGCTCACTTGCTTGCCTGCTGTGCTTTCTATTTTTGTGACAGGCATGCACCCCGCCACCACCCGCTTGGTGTTCCCCAAGCCGCTCAGTGAAGTGCTGGGCAACTCAGCCAGCTACACATTCGGTCCTGGATTCATCCAGTTCAACGGCGCCTCCTGGCTGGACAGCAGGACCTTCCTGGCTAATGTCACAAGGGTGAGAACTATGTGCGCGGTTCAATCTGGCAACAGCACGTGCACCTGGTCGGACAGCAGAAGGGTGAAGCTCCGTCCATGCATTCTTCTTGTCCATGCCTTGATTTCAGGCAGCATCCTCATAATCCAAATTGTGGATGTTATGTGTGTTGACATCTTTGGGCACAGGATATACCTGCTGCTGTGCTGCTTGCAGGATGCGGTGAGGGGCCAGTCTGTGCTGTTTGTGAGCAACAGCAGCGCCTTCAGCCCTGGGCAATGGGTTCTATGTGTTGAGAATGACATTTGGGTACTGGTTGTTTCTGCTGCTGTGCTGCTTGCAGGATGCCTTGAGGGGCCAGTCTGTGCTGTTTGTGAGCAACAGCAGCGCCTTCAGCCCTGGGCAATGGGTGCGCCTGGTGATGAGTGCACCTGCTGCTGGTGGTATTGCTACAGACATGATGTCGGGCCTCACACAGGAGACTGCAGACTACAAGTGAGTGCTGTAGTGCAAAAACTAGATGCATGTGTGGTGATGTTGCGGTGTATGCCTGCTGGTATTTGGTAATGAGTGCCCCTGCTGCTGGCAGTATCGCTACAGACATGATGTCGGGCCTAGCACAGGAGACTGCTGATTATAAGTGAGTGCTGACGTCACTACAGCTGGCAGCTATATGAACGTGTGGTAATGTTGGGGTTGATGCCTGTCGTCAAGTGGTGATGAGTGCCCCTGCTGCTGGCCAGCATGGCCATGGCGGCATTGCTACAGACATGATGTCAGCCCTAGCACAGGAGACCGCAGAGTACAAGTGAAGATGCAGCTCTGTGCTGTAGTGCTGCTAGATGAATGTGTGCAGACATTGGGTTTGACGGTTGTAGTCGAGTCGCCAATGGATGATGAGTGCACCTGCTGCTGGCGCAATTGCCACTGACCTCATGTCTGGCTTGGCACAGGAGATTGCAGGGTACAAGCAAAGACCTGGCTCTTGCAGCATACTTTCACAGCAATCCTGCTGTCACATGTACCAATCGTGTGCTGTGTGCTGTGTGTGTTGCTGCTTCCTCTAATGTTCTCCCTCTGGAACAAGCCCAGTCTGCTCAGTTTCAACAGCCGAGTCAGCTTTGTTGGTGTAGGCTTCATCAAGCTTGATCGGCAGCTGCCCTACAACGTGTCTACGCGCTGGGCCCCTGGCCTGCACATCTTTGAGCGTGAGTAGCAGTTCAGTTTGCTGAGTCAGTTTGCTGAGTCAGTTTGCTGAGTCAGTTTGCTGATCATCATGAGTCAGTTTGCTGAGTCATTTTGCTGATCATCATGAGTCAGTTTGCTGATCATCATGAGTCAGTTTGCTGAGTCATTTTGCTGATCATCATGAGTCATTTTGCTGATCATCTTGAGTCAGTTTGCTGATCACCATGAGTCAGTTTGCTGAGTCACTTTGCTGAGTCAGATTTCAGAGTCAGTTTGCTGAGTCAGTTTGCTTACTCAGCGAGCGCCACTGTCCTTCAGCCGTCACGCAGAACATGTGACTGCCGACCTTTGACTAGATCAGATCATGCTATGCCACAGCCGCAACAGGCCTTCAAGCTTGCTATAACTAGAGAGCAGAAGGGTTTCGGCAGATCTCGCTGGCAACGTCATGCTCAACTTCTACACGTGCATTGCGTCAACGTTCATCGCGTCAACTTCCCACGCCTCCCCTCTGCTGCTGTACTGCTGGTTCCCTGATACAGTGTCCTTCAGCCGTCAACAAGCAGGCATACAGGACTTGACCGTCGAATTCCCACTCACCCCTTACAGGGGCATGGGCCGCGAGGCAGGCTACAACGCAATCTACTTCTGGTCAGTTGTACACTGCTGGGTCAAGAACGTTGCGATCATCAACGCTGATATGGCAGTAACGCTTGACGGCACACACTTCTGCACGGTGAGAGTGTGCGGTTTGTTTTGAAATTGCAAGTGCCACCGTGTACACCGTGGCATGTAGGGCATATTCATTGATACATGCATATGCATCAATGCATTGATCACCTGCAGCTCAGCAAAAGCAACGGCTTGTGGGGTGCCTGCCTCTCAATGACATCACTGCATCTGCTGCTGCACCTGCGTGCATATGTGTGACAGGTGGATGTTCTGCAGCTGAGCAGCGGCAGCACAGGCGTAAACAACGGCCTGTGGGGTGCCTGCCTTTCACTTAAATTATGTGCACGTGCTGCTGCTGCACTGCGCGTATCTGTGTCGCAGGTTGATGGTCTGCAGCTGAGCAGCGGCAGCAGAGGCGTCAACAACGGCCTGTGGGGTGTGTGGCTGAAGAACGGTGCCGACAACTTGATCAGGAACTTCAATGCAGGCAGCAGGCTGGTGCGCGACATTGCAGTGCAGGGGCTGCAGCCAGGCACTGTCATATCCAACAGTGAGTGCCATATTTGCCGTTCTTGCCTCGCCCCAGGCTAGCGGCTTGCCTTGCTTTCTTGGTTTGACTAGGATGTGTGATTTGTAACAACTGCAGCCAGGCACTATCATCTCCAACACTCAGTGCACGGATTGCATTGCTTGCGTGGCTTGATGGTGATTCGTACAGTTCTGCATTGCATGCTCCAATGGGGTGACTGCTGCGTAGCAAGTGCGGATGCAAAAGACCTGAGATGGCGACAATGCAGCAGATGTTAAAAAGCCAATCACAGTGCGCTGAGACCGCTGACCAAGCACACCCCGCAGCTTTCGGAACACCTTTTCTATGTGATGTCTGACAACTGTGGGTTGCAGGCAGCGGCATTGACTTATCCATCGACCCAATGGACATGGCCCTTACAGCCTGCTGCTGCGTATCTTAATCCCCGCTTGTGCGGTTCTGTGTCCTGCAGGCAGCGGCATTGACTTGTCCGTTGACGCAATGGCCAGCGGCCCTTATGGCCTGCTGTTGAGCAACGTGGATGTTGGCTATGGCAGCCGGTTCTGGGGCCCTCAGGTGCTGACAACAACTGATGTTGCCAGCTTCATGACGGCTTGGAATGTGAAGAGCCAGGTCAAGGTGAGCTGGCACCGTGTTACTAACGCTGTCAGTAACAGCCTGCAAAGTATTAGATAGATGTGCATGTGCACATTGCCAGCATCTCAGGCGTACATATGCTTGCAAGATTTGATGCTGCCAGCTTTATGCATGTGTGACGTGGAATGTGAGGCATTGCGTTAGTGACTGTACGGCCCATACATGCATGTACCTGGACACTGTCCAAGTTGGCAACAACCCCCTCCCTCATACTCACTCACTCCCGATCTTCAGCTGACCTGTGTTTTGGGATTTTTGTAATGTTGTGATTGCAACCTGCAGATCGTGGCTCCCAACCCGCTGTACGGCCCACAGATGAACCTGGTGGCCATAAACACACCAAATCCAACAACAACACCTTGCATTTCCCACTGCTAACATGCCTTTTTCGGTTTAAATTACTGCAGATGGTGGCTCCCAACCCGCTGTATGGCCCGCAGATGAACCTGGTGGCCATAAACACCTTGCGTTTTTCACTGCCAGGGCCTTGCTAACCTGCCTTGTTTCATTTCACTACTGCAGATGGTGGCACCCAACCCGCTGTATGGCCCGCAGATGAACCTGGTGGCCATAAACACCTTGCGTTTTTCACTGCCAGGGCCTTGCTAACCTGCCTTGTTTCATTTCACTACTGCAGATGGTGGCACCCAACCCGCTGTATGGCCCGCAGATGAACCTGGTGGCCATAAACACCTTGCGTTTTTCACTGCCAGGGCCTTGCTAACCTGCCTTGTTTCATTTCACTACTGCAGATGGTGGCACCCAACCCGCTGTATGGCCCGCAGATGAACCTGGTGGCCATCAACATCAGCGACCCTGTACTCAACACTATTACACCTCCGTACTGAACTGCCTTGTTTGGTTTCAACTACTGCAGATGGTGGCACCCAACCTGCTGTATGGCCCACAGATGAACCTGGTTGCCATTAGAACACGAATCCCACATCAACACCTTGCATTCTCTACCGCTCACGTCGTGCTAACCTGCTTTATGTGACTTCAACCACTGCAGATGGTGGCACCCTACTATTAGTACTCACTGTACGGCCCACATTTAGAGAGTGGAAGTTACACGTAGGCCGTTCGCCATTTGAACCTGTTGGCCATCAACACAGCAGATCCCACATGAACACCTTGCATTCCCCACCGCTAACATGCTTTTTTTGGTTTCAACTACTGCAGATGGTGGCACCCAACCCGCTGTATGGCCTGCAAATGAACCTGGTGGCCATCAACATTAGCGACCCTGTCCAAACGCATAACATATATTATCACCGATGTTTCAAGCAGCCTGTTTGTCGCAAATTTCCCTTGTATATCCTGCAGATGGTGGCTCCCAACCCGCTGTACGGCCCACAAATGAAACTGGTGGCCATCAACATCAGCGACCCTGCACTGAACACTATCAAATCTCCATACTGAACTGTCTTATGCTATTTCTTGAACTGCAGATGGTGGCACTCAACGCCCTGTACGGCCCACAGATGAACCTGGTGGCCATCAACCCACCAAATCCTACAACAACACCTTGCAGTTTCCACTGCTCAGGTCGTGCTAACCTGCATTGTTTAATTTCCACTACTGCAGATGGTGGCTCCAAACCCGCTGTATGGCCCACAGATGAACCTGGTGGCCATCAACACACCAAATCCCACAGCAACACATTGCATTTTTCATCGCTTGGGTTGTGCCAACCTGCCTTGTTTGAGTTCCACTACTGCAGATGGTGGCTCCCAACCCGCTGTATGGGCCACAGATGAACCTGGTGGCCATCAACACACCAATTCCCACAACAACACCTTGCATCTTTCACTGCTCAGGTCGTGCCAACCTGCTGTTGTTTGGTTTCAACTACTGCAGATGGTGGCACCCACCCCGCTGCATGGCCCACAGATAAATCTGGTGGCCATCAACATCAGCGACCCTGCACTCAACACTATTATATTTCCGTACTGAACTGTCTTATGCTATTTCTGAAACTGCAGATGGTGGCTCCCAACCCGCTGTATGGTCCACAGATGAACCTGGTGGCCATCAACATCAGCGACCCTGCACTCAACACTATTACATCTCCGTACTGAACTGTCTTATTCTATTTCCTGAACTGTAGATGGTGGCTCCCAACCCCCTGTACGGCCCACAGATGAACCTGGTGGCCATCAACACACCAACTCCCACAACAAAACCTTGCATTCTCCACTGCTCAGGTCATGCTGACCTACCTTGTTTCATTTATTCAACTGCAGATGGTGGCACCCAACCCGCTGTACGGTCCGCAAATGAACCTGGTAGCCATCAACATCAGCGATCCTGCACCTGCGCCGGGCTTCAACTGGTACAACGAGAATGCAACCACCGAGGTGCGAACAATATTGGTTTAGCTTATGGACTGCGGGTGGCCCGCACTACAGCTAATGTAATGCCTTTGCACAGTCAGGTGTCCTTGTTTCTGTCCTTGCTACCTGTCCTTGCTTCTTGCTCACACTGTTCAAGCCTTGCGCGTATGCAGGTCTTCCCGCTAGACCTGTACGCCTCGCAGCGCTTTGCGCGCCTGGGCGTCACCCCTGAGATCGACCCCAGTGAAGGCCAGGTGGCCTACCAGGGGCCTGGATATGGCTGCAACGGCTGGACGCGGTGCCTTGTGGGCCCCAGCAACGCTACATTCCCTGCCTGCGCTGCCAACTTCACACGTGAGTGGGACAGTCCTGACGAGTAGCAGCGCAGCTGCTGTTTGATGTAAAGAGGGTGTCTGTTTGATGCCGGGTTTGCATGTGTTTAGCAATGTTTTTGAAGGCCAGGTGGCGTACCAGGGCCCGGGCTATGGCTGCAACGGTTGGACGCGGTGCCTTGTGGGCGCCAGCAACGCCGTGTTTTCAGCCTGCGCTGCCAACTATACACGTAAGTTGTACAGGACTTGCTGCGCCGCAGCTGCTGCTGCTGGAAGCATTTGTTTCCTGCGCAATGGCTATGAAAGGCAACCCAACTAGAAACCCGAGTATGGCTGCATTGTGTGGGCAAGGTGCCTTGTGGGCGCCAGCAACGCCACATTCCCCGCCTGCGCTGCCAACTTCACACATAGTGGGACAGGTTTGGCTGCAGCACAGCTGCTGCTGTGTATGAGGAGGGATTCTGTTTGCTTTGGGGTTTGCATGTGTTTGGCAGTGTTTATGGAAGGCATGATGGGGCCTGGATTGTAACAGGCAGCAAGGGAACAACAATCCCAGTTCAGGCCAAAGCCATGTCAGGCGAAGCCTATGTGGCTAGGCAAACCCCAGTTCAGCCCCAGACAGGGTCGAAGGCCCTGGCATGCGGTTCCGATCCTGGCTCTGGGCTTACCCGCAAGGGTTCAGGTCTGGCGTCAGGAGCCCAGTCGAGGAGCGGTGCTGGGCTTAATACGGATTGGAGGAGCATGCCGACAGTTCTCCCTTGCGTTCCCAGTGTACAGTAATGCTTGGCGCTACATGGATGTGCTTGCAATGGCTGGACAAAGTACCTTGTGGGCGCCAGCGACGCAACATTCCCAGCCTGTGCTGCCAATTTTACATGTTAGTGGGACATCCTGACGGACAGGACTGGTCGTAGCGCAGCTGCTGCTTTCACAGATAGAAGAGTTTTTCTACAGCGGGTTTGCATGTGTTTTGCAACGTTTTTAAAGGGCATGATGGGGCCTGACTATGGCTGCAGCGGCTGGACGAGGTGCCTTGTGGGCGCCAGCAATACCACTGTTCCACATCATCACGTTTCCAATGCCTTGCTGCTGCTGCTGCTGCTGCTGCTGCTGCTCTTGTTGCCGTTGCTGGTGTTCAAACTTGCAGCCCCCAGCATCCACTTTGGTTGCGCTGGTGAGCTCTGGAACGCTTCGCAGCGCCTGCCTGCAGACTGGTCCTTTGCGGGCTATGCGAGTGGCGACAGGCCGATTCCGGATGTGCCTGTTGTTGGCAATGTCAGGGACTACGGTGCTGTGGGTGACAACAGGACGGACGACACAGATGCATTTCGGAGGGCCCTGGCTGATCCCAAGGTAGGCAATGCACTCATTGGTTGGTGCTAGTACTGATCCCTAGGTAGGCGTCTCAGGTGGTTGGCAATGCATGGGGCTGTCACACACAGCAGCAGTCGTTGTGTGGGATAATTAGTCCATAGTATGGAGCATCCGGGGATACCTGGCAGATGATACTGATCTGATTACCTTAGAGCACTGACTGATCCCAGCACAGGCTTATCATGCTCTTCCTCGTGCTCAAACTCTGCACTGCTGTTGCTGCGCCGCACATGATGTGTGCTGCTGCAGGTTGTTGATGGAGCGCTGTTCATTCCAACAGGCGTGTACCGCATCACGAAAACCCTGGACATGCGCAAGTCTGTCGTGCTGCGAGGGGCAGGCAAGAACCGCACCATCATCTACATTCCTGTCTCACTCACAGAGGTGTACGGCAACACTTGGTCCGAGGCAAGTGTATGAGCACCCCATTGGCTCCACAGGGGTTCCCAGTCCTGTTTGAGTGGAGCATGTAATGTCACCTGATGTAATGCAAGTGCATGCAGCTGGATGCTGTTCGTGGTTCATGATATGGCTCTGTGCGAGTGCACGCAGCTGGATAACCCAGCTTTGATGCTGATCTGGGGATTGATCGCTGTGTTACGTGCACACGTGTGCGCCTAGCGCCTAGCAGGCTGCCCAGCTGCGCTCACTTGCAGAGGGAATTTACGAATACACATGGTCAGGGATGATGTGCTGTGCTAGATCCAAAGGCATGGAGCGCCACACATGGCACAGCTTCACTATACTCTGCCTGCTGCTATTGCTACTGTATGCTGCTGCTGCTGCTGCTGCTGCTGCTGCTTGCAGGCTGGTCTAGGCAGCAGCGTCAGTGACTACTCTCACGGCACAGGCTTCATCAACTGGTGGGGCTTCTGTGCTGTTCATATGGCCTGTTCCACTGCTGCTTATCATGCTGCTGCTGCTGCTGCTGCTTGCAGGCTGGTCCCGGCAGCGGAGTCAGTGACTACTCTCATGGCACGGGCTTCATCAACTGGTGGGGATGGGACCCAGTCGCTTTTGACAGGACGTTCCTGGCCAATGTAACGGCGCCTGCGCAGCGGGGCGCTACAATGCTTCAGGTGCGCTTGCTAGCTGTGGTTACCCAGGCTGTGTGTGCATGGTATCAGTCCGTGTCGTCTAAGCATGCAGTTCCATGTTGTGACGGCGCCTGCTCAGCGTGGCGCCACAGTGCTGCAGGTGTGCTTGCTGGCTGTGTTGTTTGTGGGTGCATGGTGCGATCAGCACAAGCGTGCAGTGCCATTCTACAGTGCTATAAGGGCACCTGCTCAGCGTGGCGTCACAGTGCTGCAGGTGCGCTTGCTGGCTATTTTGATCCAGCTGTGCGTCGTATCCGTCCATACGGTCATAAGCATGCAGTTGTGTCTTATGACGGTGCCTGCAGAATGTGGTGCTACAGTGCTGCAGGTGCGCTTGCTGTCTGTGTTGTCTGTGTGTGCATGGATGATCAGCACAAGCCTGCAGTTGCATGTTCAAGCGCCACCTGCACAGCGTGGCGCCACAGTGCTGCAGGTATGCTCTGAGCCCTATAATTTTTGTTCAACATAGTATGTCACATAACCTGCAACTGTGCACGTGGTATGCCCGCTGTGCACAGTGTCTCAGAGAGACGACCGTACCTGCTAGCAGCTAGCAAGTGGGCAGTCAGGGCATGCTCTCATGCTGTCATAATTGGTCCTACCTCGCCTCCCCCCTGCTGCGGCTACTTTTCATGCTTGCAGGTCTCCTCAACAGCAGGCATGTCCGTTGGTGGCTGGGTGCGCATTAACCTGGACGATCCAGGGGACGGAAGCCTCGTGCGCTACATGAACTCACACTACTGCCGCCGATGCCTGCTGCTGCTGCTGCTGCTGCTTCTGCCACTTTGCAGGTGCATTGTCAGCTGCACAGCCGCCGTTCCTGTTGCCGTCTGGGTGCGCAGTTTGGTTTTGAGAGGATTCGAAAGTCGAGGCTCATACACCGCTGCGGCTACTTTCCATACTTGCAGGTCAGCTCTACAGCCGGCATGTCTGTTGGCGGTTGGGTGCGCATCAACCTGGACGATCCAGGATCTTGTTAGCATTGTGACATACGTGAGAAACATGGTGCAATGCACTACTGCTACATTTGCTGCTGCTGCTGCTGCTATGTGTGTTGCAGGTCAGCTCCACAGCCGGCATGTCTGTTGGCGGCTGGGTGCGCATCAACTTGGATGATCCAGGAGACGGCAGCCTCGTGCGCGACATGAATGGCGGGTTGATGGGCAACGGCCCCAATCAGGCCGGTGCCCGCAGCATCATCAGGCACCTGAGCCGCATCAGTGCCATGGGACCCAACTGGATCAGGTGAGCTTGTTCACGCGCATCTTTGTTGCTGGATAGCATTTAACGACAATCGTTTGAGGTTGGTCAGCTGATGTGTGACATGAATGGTGGCCTGATGGGCAATGGCCCCAATCAGTCTGGAGCACGAAGCATAATCAGGCACCTAAGCCGCATCAGCGCAATGGGACCCAACTGGATCAGGTGCGCCTTGTAGGCTTGTGCGACACGTTTGTTTGAAATCTCATCACCTTGCACAGTGCTTGGTGTCTGCCCCTTGCTGCAAAGCAAGCAAAAGGGCAGCTAGCTATAGGCAAGGCGCGTTGTGAGGGCCGGGTGTCAATGGTTTGGGGTATGGTTGATGTTTTTGACATGGATGGCGGGCTGATGGGCAATGGCCCCAACCAGGCTGATGCCCGCAGCATCATCAGGCACCTGAGCCGCATCAGTGCAATGGGGCCCAACTGGGTCAGGCGCGCACTTTGTGGGCTTGCGTGACACCTTCGTTTGATCTCCTTGAATCACCTTGCACAGTGCTTGGCGTTCGCACCTTGCTGCAAACCAAATTAAGCAACTAGGTAAGGTGCACTGTGAGGGCTTCACGTCATTTGTTTTGGGGTATGGTTGCTGCAGACATGAATGGTGGGCGGATGGGCAACTGCTGCTGCTGCTGCAGGCTTGAGCGCCCCATGCTCGCCAACATCAGCCTGAGCTACAACCCCAGTGTGCACTGCTTCCTGCCCGAATCTTGTTTCAGCAACCGCCCTGATGTCTGCGATTTTGCTGCTGCTGCTGCTGCTGCAGGCTGGAGCGCCCCATGATTGCCAACGTCAGCCTGGCCTACAACCCCAACGTGCACCGCTTCCTGCCTATGACAACCATGGCGGGCATCGAGTACTTGAGCATCGAGTTCCCGCTCACAACATACCCAGGACACCTGATGGTGAGCTTCACACCAATTGACATCTGTAGCAATCATCTTGATTTGGCAATGATGCTGCGGCTTTCTTGGTGTCCTGTTGATGCTGACATGCTTTGCACCGGTGGCTTCTGCACAACAACAAACATGTTCCTGACAATGAGTCATCAAAGTCAGCGCTTGCAAGGTTGGTCCCGCCAGCACCCCAGGGCCCATGCGAGCCTGTGTAATGACAAGCTGCCGGTGCTCTGTTGCTGCTGCTGCTGCTGCTGCTGCTGCTTCGGTGTACATGTGTAGGAGCTGGGTTACAACGCCATCCACGTCAACCAGCTAGCACACAGCTGGCTATTGAACAACATGCACGTGACAATGTGACACATGTTGAGCTGCTGCTGTGTTCTTGTCTGCAGGAGATCGGCTACAACGCCATCCACTTCAACCAGCTGGCACACAGCTGGCTGCAGTGCCTATCACCCCCACACCTTATTGCTTTGCCCGCCGTGCTGCTGCTGCTGCTGCTGTTCATGTTTGCAGGAGATGGGTTACAACACCATCCACATTCACCAGCTGCGCACAGCTGGCTGCAATACCCCAAAAGAAATAGCAAGTCTCACTGCTTTGCCCGCCATCACTGCTGCTGCTGTGTTCATTTGCAGGAGATGGGCTACAACGCCATCCACTTCAACCAGCTAGCACACAGCTGGCTGCGTCATGTGCGCATCCATAACAGCGACAGCAGCTTCTACTCATGGGGCATGGTCTTCTGCACCATCACAGGCCTGGAGATCACCAGCGGCGACAGGTGAGATTTTTCGCTTTCAGTGTTTGTTTGTAAGACCTGTGGTCTTTGCTGTACATTATAGGGCAGCCCTGAAATAGCAGGACGCTGCATGCGTGATCTGCCCGTGGGCATTGTCCACTGCACTGTCAATGACCTGAACACCACACAGGCAGGCACATCACCTGCGCAATCACGGGCCTGGAGATGACCAGCGGCGACAGGTGAGATTCTTGCACCTTCAGTGTTTGGTTGCAAGACCTGTGGTCTTTCCAGTACATCAAAGAGCAGCCCTGCTGAAACAGCAGTTGTTTAAATGCATAATCTGCCCGTGGGCACTGTCCACTGCACTGTCAATGACCTGAAGACCACACAGGCAGGCACATCACCTGCACAATCACGGGCCTGGAGATGACCAGCGGCGACAGGTGAGCAACACACTGCTTGCTATAGCTACAGGTGTAGCTATAGCAAGCAAACCATGCACGATAGTAAGAAACAGGCGTGGCGGTGCCTGATTTGGCGCTGTTGTCAGGGCGCCCCTGTGTCGCCCTCGCTGGTGTGCGCCTACAAGCGTGACACGGGTGGGCCCTGACAACAGCGGCAACTCACGCACCGCCGCGCCTATTTCCTACAACGCGTATGGCTCGATGCACGTCAGCTTGCTGCCATCACAGGCGATCTCGCAGGAGAGCTGAGGTCGAGGTTGTTGATGTGGAAGCACCGCTATTTGGGGATGTGTGCAGGATGATCCTGTGCACTTCTCCAAGCATCGGTGCCGCCATCAACAACCTCGCCCTCAGCTCCTGCCAGATTGCCTATGATGGCAGCAGTGTGCAGGATGATCTGCAGCTGCACACGCAGGTCTGGCTTGTGGGGCTCAGTTGCGTAGAGTGTGATGGCAAATGCTATCACGGTGATAGCATTTGCTATCACACTCTACGCAACTGAGCGCCACAAGCCAGACCTGCGCGTGCAGCTGCAGATCATCCTGCACAGTGTGCAGCAGTGCACAGCGGGGCTACAGCAAAGGCCGCAGAGGCGCGTCCTCTGCTCTTGGGGCTCAGTCTGAGGCACACAAGCCAGACCTGCGCGTGCAGCTGCAGATTTCATCCTGCACAGTGTGCAACAGCGCACCGCGTATAGGCGTCCGCCTGACAAGTCTATACGCTGTGCACTGCTGCACAGTGACAGACAACGCTGTCACCAACTTCGCGACAAGAAACACCCAGGTCCCATCTTATCACGTGACACACAACTATGTACAATTATTACGATGTTGAAGGCGCAATTGTGTGTTCTGGTATTCTCTGCAATGCATTGCAATCATAGGGTCCCATCTATGGTCATGGCTTGTACTGCAGCGTTGACGTTACCTAGGTCACCTGGAGGCACAGACACCAGGTTTCTGCTGTTGCCATTCGTTTCGATTGTTGTTGAGGTATAGTCTCCTGCAGCAGCAGCAGCAGCAGCAGCCTGTCCCGTCCATGCAGTGTTCCCGGTACTGAGCACTGGCAGGGGCAACCGTTCCCAGGGTGTCCGTACTTTGATACGTGTGCGTGTGTGCTGTTGTGCGCCTGCAGAGGCTGCAGCAACGGCCACAGCGGCAGGCCCTCTGCTCATCGCAGTGTGAAACACAGTTTGTGTGCAAGCTGTTCGCCTGTCTGCCCCCAAGCCCCCTTCCTTGTTGCGGCTGTGTTGCTGCAGGGGCTACAGCAACGGGTACAGGGGCATCTGGCTGCGCAAATGCCGATCTTGATGCAATGACATGCAAGGTGTCTTAATACTGCCGTTGTGGCATGCAAGGAATTGACATGAGCTGCCTGCATCTGCTGCTGCTGTTTCTGTCACTGCAGGGGCTACAGCAACGGCCACAGAGGCATGTAATAAAAGCGCGGTCAGGACAACCTGCTGAGCAGTGCCAAAGCATGCAACCCATTGACATCAGCTGCCTTCCGCTGCTGCTTTTTGTATCACCGCAGGGGCTACAGCAACGGCCACAGAGGCATCTGGTTGGAGCGCGGCCAGGACACCTGCTGCGCCTGCTGAGCAACACTGAGACATGCAACTAGTTTACATGAGCTGCCTTCCTCTGCTGCGGTTGTGTCACTGCAAGGGCTGCAGCAACGGCCACCGAGGCTTCTGGTTGAACGAATGCCGATCTTGATGCAAGCATGTCATGCAATGCCCTGCAACGTGTCGCTATGCTGCTGTTTCTGTCGCTGCAGGGGCTACAGCAATGGCCACAGGTACAGGCCCTCTGCTTGTGCAAAGCAGTTCATGAGCAAGGTCTTCGTCCGTCTGCAACCCACGGCACCTTCCTCTGCTGCTGCTTGTGTCCACTGCAGGGGCTACAGCAACGGCCACAGGGGCATATGGCTGGAGCGCGGCCAGGACAATCTGCTGAGCAACTTCCAGATCAGCACCAAGATGTACCACGATATCAGTGTGTCGTTCTATGAGCACAGCACCGCCTTTGTCAACGGCACCGGCAAGGTGAGGCAGTCGCTGTCTGTGGCAGCTCACTGAGCATGCTGAGGATGTCATTTCATAGGCTGCTTGGCAAAGTTGCCTTGAGATGCAGACATGATGCAGACATGATGTGACATCAGCGTGTCATTCTACGAGCACAGCACAGCCTTCGTCAAAGGCACCGGCAAGGTAAGGCAGGTCACTGTTAGTTCATAGGACTGCTGTGCAATTTTGGTTAGAAATGCAGACATCATGTGACATCAGCGTGTCATTCTATGAGCACAGCACTGCCTTTGTCAACGGCACCGGCAAGATGAGACATGAACAAGCCAGTGCTACTGTAGGTTTGGCAGGTGCCACAGCAGCTGCAGGAGCCGGTGGATCATGCATTGCTTGGGTCAACAGCACCGCCTTTGTCAACGGCACCGGCAAGGTGAGGCATGAACACATCAGTGCTACTGTGGTTATGACAAGTGCCACAGCAGCTGCATCGCGCAGCTCACTGAGCATGCTGAGGATGTGGTTACAAAGGGCAGCTGGGCACAATTGTACTGAGATGCAGACATGATGTGACATCAGCGTGTCATTCAATGCTCGTAGTACGAGCACAGCACTGCGTTCGTCAACGGCGCCGCCAAGGTGAGACAGCGCAGCTCACTGAGCATGCTGAGCATGTGGTTACAAAGGACAGCTGCAGTTCCCGGGGCAGGTTTTTACTATGATGCAGACATGGTGTGACGTCAGCGTGTCATTCTACGAGCACAGCACCGCTTTCGTCAACGGCACCGGCAAGGCGAGACAGCGCAGCTCACTGAGCATGCTGTGCATGTTCGCACATACTGTTGGACGTTTTTGGTTTCAGATGCAGACATGGCGGTGGGACATCAGCATGTCAAAGGCCACGGCAAGGTGAGACAGCGCAGCTGACTGAGCATGCTGGGGATGATTGTCATCTACATAAAACTGCTGGGCAGTTTTGGCTTGAGATGCCGGCAAGTGAAAGTGTTTTGGCAGGTGCCGCAGCAGCTGCAGAAGGGTGGCCTTGCCCGCAGGTGCATTCAACTTGTAACACAGCGCTTGCTTCCACCTTGGATGTGCACTAGCACCGCCCCATTCCCTTGTATCTGCTATCGAATACGGCGCGTGAGTGTGCAGCAGACGAGTTGTCTGTCAGGCTGATCTTCATTGCTGTAACCTGTACGTGATGCTGTCGTGCTGCACTGCGCAGGACATCAACATGGATCACCACCGTGCTGCTCCCTACGCTGTGCTGTGGAGCAACATCAACTTGGGCATTGGCAGCCGAGCATTTGACAGCAGCGGCAACGAGCTTTACAACGGCAACCACACCTCAAGCTTCATCACCTTCTGGAATGTCAGGTCAGTAACTTGCGTTAGTGTGCGTCGATGTTGAGCAAACCCATAAGCATTAGGCTTCAGGGTTGCAGGGTTTAGGGTTACGGGTTTGAATGTCTAAGGTTTAGTCATAAGTTATGACTCATAACCACACCTCAAGCTTCATCACCTTCTGGAATGTCAGGTCAGTAGCTTGCGTTGGTGTCTCGAGGTTGGGAACACACATCAGCATTCATCAATACTGTACATGCTCGACTCCCACACTCAATAGTCGAGTCAAGCATGGGTTGAAACCTCAAACTTCATCACTGGTTACAGTGTGTTTTGTTGCGCTGCTGCAGAATTGAAGGCTAGGCCTTCAACAGTGTTCACATGTAATGCGCTCGTCAAGCATGTTGCGTGAACTCTTGAACTGCAGCATCTGTGAAGGCCATCAACTTTCTGGAGGTTTCAGTACGTACAGCTCTGTGTTGCGCAGTCAAACGTGCCCATTGCAGTGTTCTCAGCATCCTATCCCTGCTGCTGCTGCTGCTGCACTGTTACACAGGGGCAATTTGAAAAGCAATAGCGTAATGCGACTGGCTACAGCTACTGTTGTGACAATTTCAGACTATTGTTGACTCTGTTTTGTCGTATTACATGGAAAGCGACGCGTTTCGGGCTCTTCACCCTTCATCAGGCTTCAATCCTGTGAACACGGACAGAATCAACAAATACTCGCCATCAGAAGCACACAACAACAGGGCGCAGGTTTTTGGGTGAGGTCACTGGCCATGTTGCCAGTGGCTCGAACCCTGTACAATACTGCACTGCAAAAGCAAACCATGAGGTCTTGATGATGAACACAGGGTTTTGTGTGGGGTGTGTACTGACTGGCTATCACTGCTCAACAACCGTTCCAAGTCACTTGTCTGTTGCTAGTAAGTACTGTTACACATTGAGCGACGCGTTTCGGACTCTTCGTCCATCATCAGGCTGTTTGTGTGAACGTGCCCATTGCAGTGTTCTCAGCATCCTATCCCTGCTGCTGCTGCTGCTGCTGCACTGTGACACAGGGGCAAGCTCAACGCCCTACTCCCCGGTGGCAGCTTTGGTCCCCAGCTCAACTTCATCGGCCTCAAAACACAAGACTGGGTGTGGGGGCCAGTTTCAGAGCTCGGTTGGGTGCTCGAAAAGCCTCCTACAGCAGTCAGCCCCCGGGACCTCTACACAGCACAGAAGCTAACACGTGCGAGGCGTCTAATGCAACCACCTTCAGTTGTGCGGCCCATGGGGATGTGTGCCCCACCAACGAGTAACAGCAGCAGCAGCAGTCCACGGCCTGCTACTGGGCGGCGGAGTTATGCGTTGTGATGGGAAGAGGGGCTGTGTCTGCTGCTGCAGCTGCTGCAAGCGCTGGCTGCTTTGTTTGAGGCGATTGGGGTGGTGGGTGGTTTGGATATGTTGTAGCTGCGGCAAGTTGAGGAGTTGGGTTGATTTGACTTGCGATTTGATGTTGAACGGTTGACTAGCTGTGGGGCACCATCTGTGCATGTTGACTAGTTCTGAATGTGTCATTCCTGTTGATTTTGTGTCGCTATGGCATGCAAGGGGTCCTAGGCAGGCAAGGGGCGGTGACCTAGTGGTCCGACCAATCTGAGATTGTAGAGTAAACTTTACTTTGCTGGGACTGCATGATCATGATCTAGCACTTGCATGAGTGTGCTGTACTACAGCAGACGGTCTGCTCTGCTTGCACAAAGTATCCGATACAATGGCGTTGCAGCTGCACACAGGTGCCTGTGTGCATCAAGCAGTACTGTACTTGATCAGTTGAGTCTAGTGGTGGCCGCTTTCTAGAATTGGGGGTGCTGCATGTGCTGCATTGTGCTGTGCAAAGCGCATCGATTTACGATTTTGTTTCATAAGGGCACTCCAGCACAGCGGTCTCCCACTTGCAAGCTGTGAACATGCTGCATGTAGTTGCCGCAACTGCGGCTGCGGCAGCACTGCTTGAAGGCCCACGCACGCAACGCGCGATGCCGCATCGCAGTGTTTGTTTCTGCCAGTGCTTGTCTGTCCACATTGCACTTTGCTCATAGTATATGGCTGTCATTTAGATCTGGCCTAGGAATACACTGGCAGCCGCTGTTAGCGCTTCTGAGGCGTTGAGATGCCCTCAGGTGTCCTTGCGGCGCTGTACATGGTAACGCCCTCTCGTGCATCACATACTTGAAGCGGGTGCCACTGCTGACGCCGTCACAGTCAGGCTGTGATGATCAATCGAAAATGGCAGGTACTTCTCGCCGAATCTTCAGGGTCAAGTTACGACCACAACAATCACGAACCAGCTCCCAATTACCAATAACCACAGTAGGGCCACTGGCCTACCCACAAGGGAGCCAAACAAGGCTCATGGGGTCCAAAACAATCAGAAATGCATGTGTTGCTCACCCAACAGTCACCAGCACTGTTCAAACGCATGGCCGCCATGCAATGATTGCACACGCCGCCTCGGAGGGCCCACTGCAACATGTCGGCACGAATTGCTGCTGCCTGCAGTGCGCACTTGCGCGCTTTTCAGAACCGGCTGCAGTGAACTAGTACTCAGCACGGACACCACGGGGTCACCCTGCCTAACCAGTGAAAACCACTTCAAGAACTTATACGAGGCCCTGTTGGTGCCATCATTGCTTTGGCACTCCATGCACACAGCCCATATGCAGCTGCGTGAGTGGCTCGCTATGCATGCGCAGGTGCAGGGCTCATCATAATCGTCATATTAACCGGTCAAGCCATAGGTGCAGTACTCATGGCCCAGCTGCTGCTGCTGCTGCTGCTGCTGCTGCGTCGGCAGTCTGCTGCTGCCACTGCTTGCACACATGCTAGCTGAGTAGCTGCCAGCCAGTCAGTGACTATGCAAGTGCAGCATTCATGGCCTAGCTGCTGCTGCTGCTGCAGGGGTGGTCTGCTGCTGCCACTGCTTGCACATGCGCTTGTGCATCAGCCAGTGCTGCTTCTGGCAGGAAGCCCCGCAGTAACTGCACACACAACAGCAGCAGAACAGGCATGCGCAGACAGGGCGTCAAACAAGAGCAGGGTCCTGTGGCACGCAATTAATCATACAAAGGACTCCATTTTACTAATTTTACACTAGCCAAGCCTTGGCTCTTGGCCAAGAGCCAAGCCAAGAGCCAGCCTGGCCAGCAGCAAGCAACAGCAGCTAGCACAACAAGCAGTGGTAAAAGAATTTCAGGGCCAGCGTCTGGCACAGACATTATGTTCTTCTTGCTGCTGCTGTGTCAGTGCGGCAGAGGTGCTGCTACCATGTGACAACAACGAGGAAATGCACATCAAATGCTGAATAGAACAGACAAGAAAGAAACGAGCAGAAACGTACTCCATCACCCCACCTGGCGGTCTTGCAGCGGCTGCAGGTGCTCGTGATCACGCGCGCCTCATTGCTCTTGCCCAGCGCTGCACAGCTAGGGTTGTTGCACAGCCCCGCTAGCGCCAGCTCAACACAGCACGCGTCACCAAACGCGCTCTGCTGCTGCCCCAGGTGCCGCACAAGCTCCGTCGACAAACCACGTAATCAGCACCTCACATGTCAAGTAAAAGACCAACAAAAACCCATACATACAGCTAAAACCACCACCAAAACCACAAAAGCACAACCAAAAACGTAGTCCAGCACCTCACCTAGCAGTCTTGCAGCGGCTGCAGGTGCTCATGATCACGCGCGCCTCATTGCTCTTGCCCAGCGCTGCACAGCTAGGGTTGTTGCACAGCCCCGCTAGCGCCAGCTCAACACAGCACGCATCTCCAAACGCCGTCTGCTGCTGCGCTAGCTGCTGCACAAGCTCCGTTGAAAGCATCACTATATTCGCAGCCTGTGGCATGTTGATCATTGCAGCAAGCACCGCGCCCTGCTCCCAAATCTCCAGAGCTTTCTTCCACGATGTTTGAAGCTGGGACAGATCTGTCATGTAGCTGCTGCTGCTGCTGCTAGGGCTTGCCAAACCACCACCAGATCCCATCTGCTGTGGCCTATATGCTGATGCCAGTTTCGAGATCAGATCTGCGGCTTCTGCAGCTTCCTTTACGACATACTCCTGCAGAACCACCAAACCTCGTGAAGCCTCGTTCTGATTGTTGCTCTCTTCCTGCAGTGCAATCATATCAGCTGGCAGCTGCCCTTGCACCCGCATTGCACGTGCTGCAAACACCAGCGCCTGCAGCTGCACATCACTGCTGCTGCTGCTGCTGCTAGCTTGCCTGGCCCCTGACGCCTGCCGTTCTGCTGAAACGTCAGCTACTGCCATACCGTCAGCGACTGCCGTGCTGCTGCTGCTGCCGGCGAGCCTTTTGCCTGACGCCTGTCGCTCTGCTGTGGGCACATCAGTGCTGCTGCTGCTGCTAGACGCCTATCGCTTTACTGACACATCAGCGACAGCAGCGCAGCAACGCGCCAACAGCGCACATCCCAGCATGAACGTCTGCGTGTTGACAACTGCCAGCGGCTGGTGCCGGGGCATTTGCTGGTATGACAGCTTGAGGCATTTGACGCAGCTGCACAGCAGCAGCAGCAGCTTCTGTTGATCATCTGCGCCGCCTGCTGCTGCTGCTGCTGCTG
>CADDIJ020000686.1:0-33557 GCA_902809745.2 Tetradesmus lagerheimii
TCGAAATACAGCACAGAACATGCGGTGCGCGAAAAAACCTCACCAGGCTCTCCATGCTAGCCGGGTTGAACCAGCACACCCTGCTCTCCTCCACGTACAGGAACATGCCGTAGTCAGCGTTGAAGAGCTGCGCCACCAGCAGCTGGAAAAACTCCCGGCTCACGCCGCCCTGGTCAACACCCTCTTCGGGCACGCGGCCGTCTTCCGACAAAAACGTGACGCGCAGCGGCTTTTTAAGCTCCTGCATGCAAACAAGCAGACAGGGGCATCAAGTGCAGGGGCAGAGGCTTCAGGCACACATGCGGGTTTGGCCACCAACAGCTGGAAGAACTCCCGGCTCACGCCGCCCTGGTCGACGCCCTCCTCAGGCACGCGGCCGTCTTCCGACAAAAACGTGACGCGCAGCGGCTTTTTAAGCTCCTGCATGCAAACAAGCAGACAGGGGCATCAAGTGCAGGGGCAGAGGCTTCAGGCACACATGCGGGTTTGGCCACCAACAGCTGGAAGAACTCCCGGCTCACGCCGCCCTGGTCGACGCCCTCCTCAGGCACGCGGCCGTCTTCCGACAAAAACGTGACGCGCAGCGGCTTTTTAAGCTCCTGCATGCAAACAAGCAGACAGGGGCATCAAGTGCAGGGGCAGAGGCTTCAGGCACACATGCGGGTTTGGCCACCAACAGCTGGAAGAACTCCCGGCTCACGCCGCCCTGGTCGACGCCCTCCTCAGGCACGCGGCCGTCTTCCGACAAAAACGTGACGCGCAGCGGCTTTTTAAGCTCCTGCATGCAAACAAGCAGACAGGGGCATCAAGTGCAGGGGCAGAGGCTTCAGGCACACATGCGGGTTTGGCCACCAACAGCTGGAAGAACTCCCGGCTCACGCCGCCCTGGTCGACGCCCTCCTCAGGCACGCGGCCGTCTTTGGACAGGAACATTACGTGCAGCGGCTTTTCAAGCTCCTGCAGTGCAGTGCAAACAAGCGAGCAGACCGTGAGAACTGAGCAGCTTTGCAGGAAAAACAGACAGCGGTATCGAGTGCAGGGGCAGAGGTTTCAGAGGCTCATGTTGGGTTGGTGTGATCTTTGCTGTGCAAGCACCACCCTGGTCCACTCCCTCCTCTGGCACGCGGCCGTCTTCCGACAGGAAGGTCACGCGCAGCGGCTTCTTCAGCTCCTGCAGTGCAAACAATGGTGCAAGCCAGCAGAAACAGCATGCGCACGTGCCTTGTTTTTCCTGTACAGCGAGCAGCGCTACAGGGAAGATGGACAGCCTGAGCGGCATCAAGTGCAGGAGCAGAGGTCGTGAGAACTCATGCGAATTGCTCACATGGTGTGAGCAGTAAACAGAACACGCCAGCGCAGTCAGTCACCCGAGGTCCACAGCTGCGTTTCTGGCCAAGCGGGTCCTGCATCACAATTCCACATGCCCACATTCAAAATGACATCCCAGCAATTGGCATCTCATCAACAAAAAAAGCAAACGATAAACTCAATCACCTGAGGTCCGCAGCTACGTATCTGCCGCAGCTCATCCTCCATCACATGGCCACCTGGTGACATTGTAAATGGCATATCAACCACCAAAACAGCAGTCTAAACAGCAGTTGCAATCACACCTGAGGACCGCAGCTACGTATCTGCCGCAGTGCATCTTCCATCACATGGCCACGCCGCACACGCAGCGACAGCGTGAGCGAAAGAGGGTCGCCTGCCCCAGCAGCAGCAGCAGCAGTCCCTGCTGCTGCCGCAAGGCCGCCTGGAGGGAGGCCCTGCAGTAACGCTGCCATTGCTGATGCGTGCACGACGTGCTGCTGCTGCAGCGCGGCCTCGTCCTGTATGGAGCAGCAGATGAACGCAGCAAATGAATGTTTGAGTGAGCTTTGCGTGGTGTGCTTGCACTCAACACCCGCATAAGTTCAAGAAGGGAGTGCGTGTGAGGATGAGAAGACCACATGTGCCTCCGCGCACCCTACCATGAACGCAGCGAAGCCGGCAGTGGATGCGTGGAGTGGCAGGGGGTAGGCAGTGAGTAGGCTGCGACTGTGACTGGCACAACAGCTGCGCATGGGCATGCCTTGACTGCGGCTGCAAGCCTCCCTTTGGCTCCTGATTGGGGTTCCCAATCCTGGTTGAGTAGAGCATTCACTGTAATGGAATGATTGCAACCGGCTTGCAACATGCACAACAGATGCGCACGAGAACGCCTACAGGGGGTGCGTGGAGTGGCAGGGGGTAGGCTGCGAGTGGGCTGCGACTGCCACCAGCTTGAAAATGAGAACCAATCGACGGCTCACAACATGCACAGCTGTGCACGCGCATGCCTTGTAACAAGCCTGATCCCACACAACCAAAATGACTACAGACACAGGAGCTTCCCTGCAGCCAGCTGTTTGATCGTCCACTAGCGCAGCAGATGCATGCGCACTCACCCGCAGTATGTTGCTCTTGGCTTCTGTTGTCAGCAGGAACGGCAGCTCACAGAAACTGCTCACAGATCCACCCGGGAGCACTGCAGGCACTGCAACAGCACCTCCACCGCCCCCACCAATCAGCTGCTGCTGGTGGGAGACACCTGTGCTGCTCCTGGTGACGTGCTGCTGGGAATGCCGCGGGTGGTGCTGCCGTGGGTGGTCAGCGTGCTGCTGCTGCTGCTGCTGCTGTGAAGCAGATGACGGAGCATGCTTTGTAGAGATTGCTCTGCTAGCTGCTTCTTGGAACTCCTCATACGGCACCCTGCACAGGTGAAACGCAGCACGCAAACAGGTCAGCAGTTGCAGGGCAGTTTCAGCAGGGCTGACCTGCAGCACAACATGGCATGCGGCTAATACCCGCTGCAGTTGTTGCTTGGGCAACAGAGAGTACACCAGCCTATACATTCCTCAACGGACAGCATGCATTGCCATGCATTGCCATGCATTGCCATCCAAGACTCAGGCTGCGCATCATCACAAAGCCAAGACAGGAAGTGTTGGCTGCAACAACTGGCCTGACTGCAACCAGGCGCTGAACTCCTGAGTATATGCGGTACAGTATGCCGTCACGGGCATAAGCCTGCCATACAAGCAGATATTCTTGTAAGATAGCTCAATGTACAGTACATTCGTGTACAGCATAGCTCTATGAAGCCACGCTGCCTCACTTGTATGCGCCGGACTGCAGCCAGCCGTAGTACTCCTCATGCAGGTTGATGGTGGCGCTGACAGCAGCGTTGGAAAACTCAGCGTAGGGCACCAGCTCACCAGCCTGCGATCAACACAAGCATGCAGCAGTCATATGCTTCTGCAGCCAACTGTAGCAAACGATAGCCAATGGTAGGCAATGAAGAACCGATCTGAACAGGCAAACTCGCTGTAGGGCACCAGCTCACCAGCCTGCAACTATCACACATACACAAGAGATATCGGCAAGCGTACATCGTACCACTGTACTGCTTACCAACTGTATTGCCAATACGGTATGCTGTAGCATCCAGCAAACAACAAGCATACACACACGGCGTAGGGCACCAGCTCACTAGCCTGCACCAACCACCAAAGGCATGCAGCAATCATATGTTTCATCTACATCTGTATCCAACGGTAGCCAATGGTAGGCGACCAACAACACATCTAGCACAGACATACAGCGTCCAGTCCTACCTGCCGGACGGCCTGCATCGGATCAGAAGCACAACGCAACTCACCTGTACATTTTCTGTGTGCAGCACAGCACACCTTCGCAGCGCATTGCACCTGCGCAGTTAGTACGGTGCCCTGACACATTTGCTGTCAACATAATGTTGCACCTACACATCTGCCAAGCGCACGTACGCCCCACCTGTACGTTTGCTGTGTGCAGCACATCAAGCAGCCTTGCCAGCAGCAGTGCATCTGCGCGGGTGTGGCCCAAGCCTGGCCGGGCTCCTGCAGGTGCCCCCGCATGCTTCACAGCGCCACTGCAGCAGAATGACAAGAGTGCCAATTAGTTCAGTTGTCTGAAAGTCTGAGATGCGACAGCCACGCACTGCAGCAAAGCAACACAGTCGCCAGGCCAATGATTCAGTTGTTTGTGTTGTATCAGCCTGCCCACACACACGGCAACTGGCAGGAACACAGCACACTGTCATGGTGGTGTTCCAGCCTAAATCCCCTCGCCCCCGACCCAACCCAAATCGTCTCACTCACTTGGCAAGCCGGGTCAGCAGCGCCTGCACAGGCCGCACCACACGCGCCCCAAACACCTCCGCCTTCAACTCTGCTAGCCACCTCAAAAGCATGCACAGCAGCATGCACAACAAACCTGGATGTTCACTTACTTGACAAGCCGGGTCAGCAGCGCCTGCACGTGCGCGTTCTCAAGCTGCACAACCGACCATCCACCCACACCTCACAGCTACCTGTCTACAACCCCCAAACCCCAAACCCAACCTCCCTCACTCACTTGGCTAGCCGAGTCAGCAGCGCCTGCACAGGCCGCACGCGCCCCAAACACTTCCATCTACACCCACAGTCATTGAGACACCCGAAGATTCACTTACTCGGCGAGCTGAGTCAGCAGTGCCTGCGCCAGCGTTTGCACTCGCTGAACAACCGACCATCCCCCCACACCTCACAGCTATCTTCAAACTCAACCCAAACTTCCTCAATCCTCACTCACTTGGCAAGTCGGGTCAGCAGCGCCTGCACCGGCCGCACCACACGCGCCCCAAACACTTCCGGCTTCAACCCCCCCCCAGCCACGTCACAGCTATCGTCAAACCCAAACCCAACCTCCTCACTCACTTGGCGAGCCGAGTCAGCAGCGCCTGCACCGGCCGCACCACACGCGCCCCAAACACTTCCGGCTTCAACTCCGCAAGCCACCTCAGCAGCAGCCGCAAGCTGCCGCTGTTCATCTTGAGCACCAGTGCCGTCAGCAGGCCCAACAGCACACCCCCTAGCCCCTGCACATCGCTGTTGAGAGGACTCTGAAGCAGCACAAATAGCACTGCAACAGCCTCTCTGCTGGCACCAGTTCCCCACCCTGCGCTACTCGGTAAATCCTGCAGCAGCCGCACACTCGCTGCCCCTAGCGCGCCAACAACCTCGCGCGCGTACGATTTCAGCAGCAGCGTATATGTGGACTCGATGCGGCTTAAGTCAAGCCCATGACTCGCCAGCTGCTGCTGCTGCTGCTGGGGTGGGCTGTCGGCAGCTTTGAACAGCAGCAGTAGGAGCCCAGGGGAACTGAACACGTCCAGCACTGCATGAGCTAGGTCCACAACAACAGCAGACGGTCTAGCAGTGCTGCTAGCGGCACGCGCGTGATCGTCACGAGCAGCAGCTGCTGCAGACACCGGCACCTGCGGCCCTAGCCCTGCTGCTGCTGCACTGCTGCTGCTGCTGCCAGCTGCATCAGGGCTAGCAGCACCGGCTGCCCTTCGTGCAGCTGCAGCTTCAGCAGCAGCTGCTGTGGCAAGCTGCAGCAGCGGCGGCAGCTGCACTGGCAGCACGTTGAGACCGTAAGGTTGAAGCTCGGGGTCAGGCCCTGACTTGGGCACTGCGTGTGCATGATCCTGCTGCTGCTGCTGCTGCTGTGGTTGGTCTGCTGCTGGCACTGCAGCAGCTGCTGCCCTATCTACATCCATAGCAACAGCACCATCCCGCTGCTGCTGCAAGGGGTGCGGCTGTGCTGCATCTGCTGCATCTACTGGAGCATTGCCCACAAAGTCTTCAGCTATCACGTCAAGGCTGCTGCTGCCTGCTGCCAGCCCTGTAGCACCACCAGTGCCGCTGCTGCTGCTGCTGTTGTTGCTATCAAGCTGCACCACAGCTATGCTATGATCACCACCAGCTGCTACAAACAGCACAGGACAGCTGGATGGCCATGGAAGCTGCTGCAGCTGCCGCGGCGACAGCCGTGCCTGCGGCAGCAGCCAGCCTTTGTGTTCGTGCAGTTCACCATCCGCACCTCCCTGCTGCTGCTGCTGCTGCTGGACATTCGGCATCTCCTGATCGTGTGCTTCCCTGCCTGCACTGCTGCTGCTGCTGCAGCAGCTACAGCCAATCCCCAACTGGCCCAATTCCCCAGCTCCCCAAGTGTACAGCTGCCCATCCACTGTCAGGGCTACGCTATGCTGTCGTCCTGCTGCCAGCTGCACTACACACTTGCCTTCTAAAGCAGATATGCAGCGCGGACGGCACACATTGTCAGAACTGCCAAGGCCGGTAGCACCGAATGTGCCCCTGCCGCAGGCATACACTTGTAGGGGGCTGCTGCCACGGGAAGTGTCCTGTTGCTGCTGCTGCTGCTGCTGTAGCTGCTGCTGCTGCTGCTGTAGCTGCTGCTGCTGCTGCTGTTGCTGTAGCTGCTGCTGCTGCTGCTGCACCAGAAACAGGGTGTGGTGGTCACCGGCAACAATGCTGCTGACATGCGACAAAGAGGACACCTGCGGCAGCAGACAGGAGATGGTACAGCTGAACATTGGCTGAACATCGGCTGAACAACCCAAGCGCACATGCCAACAAGCTGTGCAAGCAGCGGAAAGAAGCACGGCAGCACTCAAGCAGTCGGCCATGCAACAAGGGGTTCACCTGTGCACGCACGCATGAGTATGCATACACATTGTAGAGCACTCAACAGCCGATGCGCACAGGCCGACGAATCGCACATGCCGCAGAAAGCAGCATGGCAGCAGGATGGCAGCGCAAAAAAGTCAGCCATGCAACGAGGCGTTCAAATACGCACATACACGCGCATGCATACGCACAAGCGGACACTGTAGAGCACTCAACAGCCCATGCGCAGTTGCCAACTAATCACGCAGGCCACCGAAAAGCAGCATGGCAGCCTTAAATTAGTCAGCCAAGCAGCAAACGGTTCAGCTGTGCACAAGCGCATGCATATGTAACGGGCACGCGGTAGAGCACGCAACAGCAGACGCGCACGCGTTAGAGCATTCCACAGCGCACGCACACGCAGCAGAGCATTCCACAGCTCACGTGCACGCAGTAGAGCAGTCAACAGCCCACGCACACGTAGTAGAGCATTCCACAGCACACGCGCACACACAGCAATCCACAGGACACGCACACACAGTAGAGCACGCAACAGCACACGCGCACGCGGTACAGCACTCAACAGCACACGCGCACGCGGTAGAATATAGAGTGCGGCACTCCACAGCACATCCGCACGCGGTAGAGCACTTAACAGCACACGCGCACGCAGTAGAGCTCATAGCAGCACACACGCACGCGGTAGAGCTCATAGCAGCACACGCGCACGCGGCAGAGCAATTCACAGCAGACACGCACGCGGCAGAGCGTTGCACAGCAACATGCGCACGCGGCGGAGCAAACCATAGCACACGCGCTCGCGGAAGAGCCACACAGCACACGTGCACGCCGCAGAGCGTTGCACAGCACACGCGCACGCTGCAGAGCACTCCTCAGCACACACACACGCGGTAGAGCACAAAACAGCACACGCACACACGGTCGAGCCATCCACAGCACACGCGCATGCGGTGGAGCACGCAACAACACATGCGCATGCAATACAGCATTCCATAGCCCACGCACATGCGGCAGAGCACGAAACAGCACACGCGCATGCAGTAGAGCTCTCAACAGCACACGCACATGCGGCAGAGCTCTCAACAGCACACGCGCACGCAGTAGAGCTCTCAACAGCACACGCGCACGCAGAAGAGCTCTCAACAGCACACGTGCACGCAGTAGAGCTCTCAACAGCACACGCGCACGCAGTAGAGCTGTCACCAGCACACGCGCACGCAGTAGAGCTCTCAACAGCACACGCACATGCGGCAGAGCTCTCAACAGCACACGCGCACGCAGCAGAGCTCTCAACAGCACACGCGCACGCAGTAGAGCTCTCAACAGCACACGCGCACGCAGTAGAGCTCTCAACAGCACACGCTCACGCAGTAGAGCTCTCAACAGCACACGCGCACGCAGTAGAGCTCTCAACAGCACACGCGCACGCAGTAGAGCTCTCAACAGCACACGCCCACGTGCCAGCAAGCTGCCCAAGCCGCGGAAAGCAGCACGGCAGCCATCAATATAGATCAAGAAAGAATCATGTGATGTGCATCCACCACACCTGCTTTGATGCCTGCTCGTCTTCAAAGCTGCCATGGCCAAGCTGCCTATACTTGCCACAGCCCCAAGTGTACGGCAGATATCAAGCAGTCAGCCATGCAACAAGGTGTTTAAGTGCGCACACGCATGCAGTAGAGCACCCAACAGCATACGTGCACGTGCCCACAAGCTGCGAGAACTAACATGGCCGCCGTCCAGCAGCCAGCAACGCAACAAGGAATGCCGCTGCGCAAAACCGCACGCTGTAGAGCTCAACCTCACCTGCTTTGGTGCTTGCTCGTCTTCAAAGCTGCCATGGCCAAGCTGCCCATACTTGCCACGGCCCCAAGTGTAGGCAAAGCCGTTCGCGGCAAGCGCTGCGCAATGCGCCTCTCCAGCAGCAATTTGCAGGACACCGACCTCCCACAAGCTAGGCACGTGCACAGGTAAAGGGCTGCTGCTAAGCCCCGACACACCCAGCACTCCATGGTTGCCCTGTACCATGGCAGCAGATGAAGAGAAAGCAGCAATGTCAGGTGGAAACATCAGAAGCATAGTGATCTGCAGGACACCGACCTCTCACAAGCTAGGGACGTGAACAGGCAAAGGGCTGCTGCTAAGCCCCGGCACACCCAATACTCCATGGTTGCCCTGCATGCACCATGCCAGAAGATCAAGCAGAAACGCAGCAGTGCAGGTGGAAACATCAGAAGCATAGTGATCTGCAGGACACCAACCTCCCACAAGCTAGGCACGTGCACAAGCGAGAGACTGCTGCTAAGCTTCGGCACACCCAGCACTCCATGGTTGCCCTGCGCCATGGCATGAGATCAAGAATAAGCAGCAATGCCGGGTGGAAACATCAGAAGCAAGTAATCTGCAGGATGCCAACCTCCCACAAGCTAGGCACGTGCATTGGCGAGGGGCTGCTGCTAAGCCCCGGCACACCCAGCACTCCATGGTTGCCCTGTATGCCCCTTGGCAGCAGATCAGGAAAAATGCAGCAGTGCCAGGTGGAAATATCAGAAGCATAGTGATCTGCAGGACGCTGACCTCCCACAAGCTAGGCACGTGCATTGGCGAGGGGCTGCTGCTAAGCCCTGGCACACCCAGTACTCCATGGTTGCCCTGCAGCGCGGCAGAAGATCAAGAAAAAGCAGCAATGCCAGGGGAAACATCAGCAGCATAGTCATCTGCAGGGCGCCGACCTCCCACAAGCTAGGCACGTGCACCGGGGAGGTGCTGCTGCTAAGCCCCGGCACACCCAGCAAGCCATGGTTGCCCTGTATGCCCCTTGGCAGCAGATCAGGAAAAAAGCAGCAGTGCCAGGTGGAAATATCAGAAGCATAGTGATCTGCAGGACGCTGACCTCCCACAAGCTAGGCACGTGCATTGGCGAGGGGCTGCTGCTAAGCCCTGGCACACCCGGTACTCCATAGTTGCCCTGCAGCGCGGCAGAAGATCAAGAAAAAGCAGCAATGCCAGGGGAAACATCAGCAGCATAGTCATCTGCAGGGCGCCGACCTCCCACAAGCTAGGCACGTGCACCGGGGAGGTGCTGCTGCTAAGCCCCGGCACACCCAGCACGCCATGGTTGCCCTGCACCATGGCAGCAGATCAAGCAGAAAGCAGCAGTGCCAGGTGGAAACATCGGAAGCATAGTGATCTGCAGGACACCGACCTCCCACAAGCTAGGCACGTGCACAGGTGAGGGACTGCTGCTGAGCCCTGGAACACCCAGCACTCCATAGTTGCCCTGCGCCAAGGCAGCAGATTGATCTGCTTGATCAAGAAGAAACGCAGCAGTGACAGGTAAGCGCTGCGCACTGCGCCTCGCCAGCTGCAATCTGCAGGACACCGACCTCCCACAAGCTAGGCACGTGCACCAGAGAAGGGCTGCTGCTAAGCCGCGGTACACCCAGCACGCCATGGTTGCCCTGCAGCGCGGCAGAAGATCAAGCAAAAAAAGGCAGCAATGCTAGGTGAAACATCAGAAGCATAGTGATCTGCAGGACACCGACCTCCCACAAGCTAGGCATGTGCACAAGCGAGAGACTGCTGCTCAGCCCCAGCACACCCAGCACGCCATGGTTGCCCTGTACCATGGCAGCAGATCAAGCAAACAATCAGCAGTGTCAGGTGGAAACATCAGAAGCATAGTGATCTGCAGGATGCCGACCTCCCACAAGCTAGGCACGTGAACAGGCGAGGGACTGCTGCTAGCCCCGGCACACCCAGCACTCCATGGTTGCCCTGCGCCATGCCAGAAGATCAAGCACAGAAAACAGCAATGCCAGGTGGAAACATCAGCAGCATAGTGATCTGCAGGACACCAACCTCCCACAAGCTAGGCACGTGAACAGGCGAGGGGCTGCTGCTGAGCCCCGGAACACCCAGCACTCCATGGTTGCCCTGCACAATGGCAGCAGATGAAGCACAGAGCAGCTGCAGTGCCCGGTAAGCGCTGCGCAATGAACCCCGGCACACCCAACACTCCATGGTTGCCCTGCAGCAAGGCAGCAGATGAAGCACAAACCATTGAAAACATCGGAAGCAACACTGGAAGCAACATCGGAAGCAACACTGGAAGCAACATTGGAAGCAACATTGGAGGCAATGTTAGGAGCAACATTAGAAGCAACATAGGCAATGTGGGCAGATTCTACTGCACAGGAGGGCACTACATAACAGAGCGGCAGAATGGCAAAGACACGTGCATGTTGAACAGGCTCTGCACCATGGAACATGGCAGAAAATGAAGCAGATCATAGTTGAACAGCAGTGCGAGGGTGGAGATATCAGCAGCATAGTGGGCACATGCTAGTCCATGAACAGAAGGCACTGCCTGATTTACCTGTGGGAGTGGCAAGAGGGGACGCGCGCGAATTGAGAGTAACTGCTGCATCAGCTGGTATTGCACAACAAGGACATTGCTCGAAGTGTGCTAGGAGCTCTGAACGTGTGTAGCAACATCAACTCACAAACACACACCTGACCGAACGTGAAGCATCTTCCACTGCTGCTGAGCACCAGGCTGTTGGATGCTCCAACTGCACAGCGCACAAACGCTACTCGAGCACTGCTGCTGCTGCTGCTGCTGCTGCTTGAGGCCCCAGCCACAGGACTGTTGCCTGTGCCTGCTGCACGCATAGCAGCATGAGATTGCGGGGAGTCTGCTGCAGCGTCGGGATGCTTGCTGGGTGAGGTGGATGTTGCACTGCCCCGTAACAGCTTCGGGTTGTGTTGTGGTCGCTCGCTGGTTGAGCCCAGCCCCAGTTGTCCGTTTTCGTTTGCGCCCCATGCTGCCAGCAAGCCCTGAAGTGCAGCGAACACACACACACACGGACAGCAGTAGTCAAAGCCTCAACCCGCATATTATACACGTGTTCGGAACAGCCTTCAGATAGAACCAAAGTCGGCCCACCTGCTGTGTCACTGCCAGCGCATGCTCCTGCCCAATCGCCACATCAGCGAGCGGGTACGGCTCCAGCGCCTCTGCCCGCACATGACACACGTGTTCGGTGCAGCTCATTTATAACAGACCTAGCCTATTGCTACATTTGCTAGCCTGTGCAGCTTCAAAGGCTCTATACGCATAACACGCACGTGTTCAGAACTGCATTCAGTTGAGAAAGTAAAGACGCAATTCACTCGCCTGCTGTGTCACTGCCAGCGCATGCTCCTGCCCAAGCGCCACATCAGCGAGCGGGTGCGGCTCCAGCGCCCCCACCCGCACATAGTACAGCTCTCAGTAGAAATACAGCTCTCAGTAGAAATCTCGTAAACAGCGCTCAGTGATATAAAACTTCCCACCTGCTGTGTCACTGCCAGCGCGTGCTCCTGCCCAAGCGCCACATCAGCGAGCGGGTGCGGCTCGAGCGCCTCTGCCCGCACATGCATATCACACACGTGTTCGGGGCAGCTCATTGATGACAAACCTGATTTCATAGTTTAGAGCCCTCAGCAAACAGAGCTTGCACCGGTCACAAAACATAGGTAGATACATGGCTTACTTGCTGTGTTGTTGCCGGGTAACACTCCTAGCCAATTGCTGCATTCGCTAGCCTGTGCAGCTTCAAAGCCTCTACACGTATAATGCATGCGTTTGAAGCAGCCTTCAGTTGGTTTTCAACCAAAGCGGCCCACCTGCTGTGTCACTGCCAGCGCATGCTCCTGCCCAACCGCCACATCAGCCAATGGGTACAAGCCCAATGCCTCTACCCGCACACGATACAGCTCTCAATAAAGGTCACAACCAGCCCACCTGCTGTGTCACTGCCAGCGCATGCTCCTGCCCAACCGCCACATCAGCCAACGGGTACGGCTCCAGCGCCTCTACGCGTACAGCTGTCCAGCTGAACTCTGCTGCAGCTGCATCGCCTGCGCTAACGCTGCTGTCGCCTGCAGGTGGTTTTGGCCGTCTGCCAAGCAAGCCGCTGTCATTGCTGCCTGCAGCAAGACGTGTAACACCGCATGTAACATGCTGATGCAGAGTACAGTGGGAGTGCTGAGAGGTTGAAACAATGCCTAGAGCGTGCAAAGCTCTGAGCCTTGCAGGTCGAACAAGAGCAGAGAACAAGCAACGCTGCTCATCCCTGATGTGCTTTCATAGTAAGAGGATTCTGGCACGCCAACGTAATCAGCAACAGAGCTGCTGACAACATGCCCCAGGGCTGCTGTACGTAACCTTTCTGCGCCTGCCACGCTCCAATGCACGCATTCCTACCCAACTGCATGCCTGCATCCATCAATGCAGGTATCGATGGAGCGCTTACCTAACATGTAGAGTTCGCCATCAGCTGTCAGAAGAGCCGTGTTGAACAAACTCGCTGCTGCAGACACGACCACACGACCCTCGAGCACAGGAAGCCTGCTGACGGCCGCAACAACACCAGGCGGGCCAGGCAAGCTGCTGCCGCCGCCCCTGCTGCATTTGGCGCAGCTATTGCTGCTTTGATCCGGGGGCATCCCCAGCTGTCCTGAAACACGCAGCAGCAGCCACAAATGCACGCAGGATCGACAGCTCGCATCAGGGATTGCACTCTAGCACAGTACAGCCCTGCAGCAGCTGCAACGGCAGATTCATTGAACGGCAATGCACACGTTGCCGGACAAGACAGGCATGTATCGTTGAGATCGGCGCCGTGTCTGACCAGCTCACAACACAAACAAACCCGGCACACCTGCGGTGCCACACACTCAGCGCTGCCGCTGCTGCCGCTGCTGATGCTACTGCAGCTGCCGCTCCTGCAGCAGACCATCAGTCTAAGCGTCCAACGAGGAGCACTACGCTGGCTTTTCGTACGTACGAACACCTCTGCCATCTACTTACTGACCGCACTCCAGTTGTGCTGGTGTCCTGCCAACGCCACTCACACTTTGACAGCTACACTTCAGGAGCATCGCCGGTTTTTGAGCCAATTATAGGCTCGTTGGGCAACCGCTGCGCCACTCACCGCAGTCGTTCCTGCCCCATCCAAAGATGCCAATGTTGGCATGCTGCAGCGGCCGCAACGCCAAGCTGCCTGCACGCGCCAGTGACCCGCTGCGCGATATTGACAATGAGGGCCTAGGTGGCAGCTGTGCTGTGGCCTGATCTGCAGCTGCAGCGGCGCCTGCTCCTGCAGCAGCTAGTGCGAAGGTGCTGCTGCTGCGCGTGCTGCCTGCAATGCCTGGCTCAGCTGGCGTTGCCGCTCCTGCTGCTGCTGCTGCTGCATGCACTGTTTCTGCGTCGTGAGAGCTGCGTAGCGGGGGCGCTGCTGCAAACGGTGATGCACTGCCTGCTCCTGCAGCTGCTGGCAAGCTCTCCGCTGCTCCTGCAGATTAAACCATGCAGAAGCGTGGCAACTTGTAAGCACAGCATAAGGCTTGCAGCGGTGGATTGATCTAGGCCATGCATTGCAGCCTAGGTTGATACCTTGAGCCAGTTTCATGCAGGTGATGAGCAGGATGCAGTTGCTGCTGACAGCCAACTGCCAATGCCAGCCTGTGGCACGTTTTGTAATGCAATGGTGACATATGAGCTTATATGCATGAATGTACTTGATGATTATCAGCAAATAGCAAATTCTATGCTGTACACTTGCCTTCCACATCCATGCTGCTGAGCAAGCCGTGTTGGCCACTGCTGCTGCACTCCCCTGACCACGTCGACAGCAGTGACGAGCGACAGCGATGAATTGTGAAGATCAGATAAACACTAAGATCAAGCAATCTATAGGCAGCAAGGCATCAGAAACAGTAGGCAGAGGCGTTCGTCATGAACAGTACAGTTGAGGCTTCAATTTGAAGCTTGGTTGGCTGACGAGACCAAGCTTGTTGCAGTGAATAGTTGAAGCCAAACTACGTGCGGCCACCTGATTGTTGCACATGCGCTCATATGGTGCACGCGTGAGCCTTGCAAACACTTCTTGTCTGACAGGGTCACCCGCTGAGTGCTGTCCTAACCTGCAGAAGTGTCGCATAGAGCCACGTATCTGTGCCAAACATTAATGTGCATGTTGCGCTGCACGACCAGCAAAACATGCTACACCCGTACTGATAATTCCCAGCTTTGCAGTAGGGGCGCTGGAAGGCATTCTAGACTGCATCGCTCTTGAGAATCACGTATTACTGGGTTCGCCTCAACCAATAGAACGACGGAAGGGTTGATGGCGAGATGAGCTGCCCAAACCACCCACAGCAGCAGCAGCAGCAGTACCAGCACCAGCATGAAGCTCAGCAGGGACTCGTGGAGCGTAGTAGGAGCTACTCTGGCGCTGCTGGTTTACGGGGCGCTGCAAGAACGCGTCATGACACGCAGCTACGGCAGCGGCAGCAACAAAGAGCTGTTCCCTCACTCAGCCTTCCTAGTGCTATGCAACCGCCTGCTGACTGTGCTGGTGCTGGTATTGCACAGTCACTTCAATGGACTCAACTTTACACCAGTAGCACCGGTGCATGCATACTGTCTAGTCAGCGCCAGCAACATGCTGAGCACGCTCTGCCAGTATGAAGCACTGAAGTACGTATCGTTCGTCACACAGACACTAGCAAAGACCAGCAAGGCCCTACCCGTGGTTCTGTGGGGCACGCTGATCGGCAGCCGCCGTTACAAAGCAGAGCAGTACATACATGCAGTGTTGGTAACAACCGGGTGCTCTGTGTTCGTCCTGGGCGGCGACATTACGTCAGCAGCAGCAGCACACAGAGGCACCGGCAGCTGGCTAACATACGGAGTAGGAATGGTTCTGCTGCTGGTGTATCTTGCAGCTGATGGATGGACATCTACGCAGCAGGAGCACTTGTTCAAGGCATACAGCACCTGTGTACGGGAGCAGCTGCTGTACACCACAGCGTTTAGCGCGCTGTATAGCTTGGTGGTTACGATTGCTGGGGGGCAGCTGACGCCGGCAGTTGGCTTTCTGCTGCGGCATCCTTCAGCAGCAGCGGCAGTGCTGGGGCTGTCTGTCATGTCAACTGTCATACAGGTGAGCGATGCGGTATGCTTTGAAGGTGGTGAGCGATGCGGTGTGCGTAGACGTTGGTTCACTGCTACTCCCTCAGCAGCAGTGGCATTGCTGGGGCTGTCTGTCATCTCAATCGTTAGGTAAGCAATGCAGTTTGATTGGGCGATTTGGTTGGTTCACTGTGTTCCCTCAGCAGCAGCGGCAGTACTGGGGCTGTCTGTCAGGTCAACTGTCATACAGGTGAGCAATGCGGTCGCTTGTATGTGAGCGATGCGGTGTGCGTCGATGTTGGTAGCACTGCTATTCCCTCAGCAGCAGCTGCAGTGCTGGGGCGAATTTTCATGCCAACTGCCATAGGGGTTAGCAGCAGCAGCAGCAGGACACATCCTGGACAGCAGTTCTGAGGGCAGCGCGCAACAGCCCTGAAGACAGGGCTCAACACGGCATTGCGCTAAATATGTTGGTAGTGCTTGCACCTGGACGCAACCCAACACACGGACCTTTGCTGGTGTTGCTGTTGACTGAAATGTACGCGTTATGTGTTGCAGGTGTGCATTAGCCATGTGCTGCAGCAGCACGGAGCGCTTGTGTTTGCACTGATGATGACAACGCGGCAGTGTGCATCCGTACTGCTGTCATCACTGTTGTTTGGACATATGCTGACTCTCAGCCAGTGGTGAGCAGCAGCAGCAGCAGCGACAGACAGCGTGCATTGTGCAAGCAGACATGCGAGGTTGCAGCAATTACCTGTTGCTGTGCTTGAACAATCAGCAGGGCATTGTGGCAAGTAACAAGGGTGGAGCTGTTGTTGTGCTTGAGAGCAGTGGCAGCTTCAACTACATGCAGTGCCCGGTTGTTGGTGTGTGTGTGTCACTAGTGGCGTCCTGATATTCCACTAAGTGTTAAGCAGCAGCACCTCGCCAGCTGTATTGCAGCTACATATAAGCGCAGGAAGCACATGCGCAGCCATTGCTAGCACATATCGACACCTGCAGTGGTAGCAGTTCAGTCTGCAACATGGATCCGTGCGTGCTGCAGCCTATCATGCCGGAGCCACAAGAGCAGAGTGCATGCCTGATGCATGCACATCATCGCGTCTGCAGTGTGCACAGATTGGGAGCTGGTGACTGTTGCTGATGTCAGTGCTGCTAACTCCCCTTGCCGCTGCTGCTGCTGCCGTCAATGCGGCTGCCTTGCAGGCTTGGCGTTGCAGTGGTGTTTGCAGCGCTGTATCACCAGAAGGCTGGCAAGCTTTCCCACACACACAGCAGGCACAGCACAGCAGGTCGCTTGCCGCAAAGTCGCGAAAGTGCGGGAGGAGCAGCAGTTGCGCTGCTGTCTAAGGCCCCGCTGCAGCAGCAGCAGCAGACGCAGCAGCAGATGTCCGCGAGCGGAGTACGTGGCATCTACAGCAGCAGAGTGGCATCGCATGCGGGGGGTTTACCACCAGGGGGAGGGGTACCCGGCAATCAGAGCCATGCCGTACACAACGGCAGCAGCAGCAGCAGCCAAAACCCGCAGCAGCATGCTAGGCAGGTGAAAGGCGACACACAAAGCGGAACGTCCGTCCGTGGCATCAGCAGCAGCGGCCATGTTCTGCAGCCGCTGGCAGTGAGGCCGCAGGCTGCTGTTCTGACCGGGGGTCTGCTGCAGCAGCAGAGCGCTACGCCTCGCATGCACAGCAGAGGTGGAGCAGCAGCGGCAGCAGGGGCTCATACAGGTAAGCTTTGTAGCTGCAGCGCTGTCATAGTCTGTCCAGCAGCAACGCCAGGCCATGTGATGCTGGGGATGCTGTGCACGGTAGGATTTTGCGTGCTTGCCGCTAGTCAGCAGTGCAGAAGCTACGTGCGCCAGCAAACAGTGTTCATGGTGCCTTCAATGCATTGAGTTGTGCGTTTATGCACCCGGGAGCAGCTGCGTTATCATGTAGCTGCTGTTGCACATTGGTAGTATGCACAACGCAGCGCACATGTTCTGCTCGCCACGATTTGTATCCCCTTGAGCAAGCCTTGCTGGCCGCAGGCAAAGGCTAGGCACAGGTGTCAGGGTGTTTGCCACGGTGTGTGGCGCATGCTTGCAAAGCTGCCACCGGTGGTATCTCGTGGTCAGCAGCACCTTCTGATAGCTCACCTTTTGCCGTTCTGTGCTGCTGCGTTGGTGCTGCTGCAGCGACGCCGTTGCCGCAGCAGCCCATTCAGCCCCCCGCGCTGCTGGTGCCGCAGCTGTGGCTGCCAGCTGGCTTGAAGAAGATGCTCGGCCACAGCAATGCACCGGTGCTTGCGCAAGCAGCTGAGGGCCACACGGAGTAAGGCGCTGACGGCTAGGCAGGTTTTGACCTAATTCCTCTGTGGCGAGGAAGCGCAGTACACTAGTGTAACATCGGATGCGTGTAACATTGAAACTGTGATCCTGATGCGCGGGTCGGTTCGGGGTGTTACGCGGATGCATGGGTTGGAGGGTTGTGGAGGTTTATGCACGGGAGGGGGTGTGCCGCTCAGTGTTTGCACTGCATGGCAGCCTGCCATCCGTCCGGGACGGCTAGGCTGCAGAGCCTCGGGCTGTCTTTGGCTCGCTGCTTGGGCGATTTGCTCAGCACTTATTAGTGTTCTGTAACTCACAGGCTACGGGACGTTGTTTCATTCACATGTGCATCATCGAACGTAATTTGAAAAGCAATAGCGTAATGCGACTGGCTACAGCTACTGTTGAGACAAGTTCAGACTATTGTTGACTCTGTTTTGTCGTATTACATGGAAAGCGACGCGTTTCGGGCTCTTCACCCTTCATCTGGCTTCAATCCTGTGAACACGGACAGAATAAACAAATACTCGCCATCAGAAGCACACAACAACAGGGTGCAGGTTTTTGGGTCAGGTCGCTGGCCATGTTGCCAGTGGCTCGAACCCTGTACAATACTGCACTGCAAAAGCAAACCATGAGGTCTTGATGATGAACACAGGGTGAGAGCCACTGGCAACATGGCCAGTGACCTCACCCAAAAACCTGCACCCTGTTGTGTGCTTCTGATGGCGAGTATTTGTTGATTCTGTCCGTGTTCACAGGATTGAAGCCAGATGAAGGGTGAAGAGCCCGAAACGCGTCGCTTTCCATGTAATACGACAAAACAGAGTCAACAATAGTCTGAACTTGTCTCAACAGTAGCTGTAGCCAGTCGCATTACGCTATTCCTTTTCAAATTGCTGATCTTCAACGACAGCGCCACATAATCCGTAGACTTTCCTGTGGGTCCGCACACGATGGCAAATCAAACCGGTTTGCCGTTCTTAGCAAAAGCCAGGATGCCGCTGAAGCTGATATCATTGACGCTCAGATGGAAGAAATAGAAGAAGCACTAGGTGCACGTCCTGCAGGACAGCGTGCAACAGCTGCAGCTGCAAACAATTCTAAGCGACCAAAAAGACCTGGCCCAGAGCCAGATCGCGCAGGTCTGTCCGGGGCTACGACCGAGACAAGTTCACCTCCCCCCATGTTCAGCTTCAGCTTCAGCAGCAGCGTGTTCCAGGAGCTGCAGGACAAAGCTCTAGGACAAGTGCAGCCAGCAGTCTCAGCAGCAGTAAAGATAGTGATCGAGCACCACAAGGCAGCCGGCCGCGCAGCGCATGCGACGCCACATAGAAGTAGGCAGCTTGGCAGTGTTTGTTGAGAGCAGCACAGCCATCCCAGAACTGCAGGACTACTGTGACCCACAGTCACAGCAGGAGATAGCTGCAGCTTTTGGTGTGCTACGCAACAGCTTCATGCAGGCAATAGTGGGAGCAGCAGACCGTGCTGCTGCAGCAGCAGCAACAGCAGCAGAAGCAGCAGAGGCAACAGGCCACCCTATCCTTGCTGAGGCATTCGCAGACATGCCAGCAAGGTGGGAACACCTGCGAGAAGTGCAGGAAATAAAACGCGCACAGCAGCTGAAGTATGAGTGGGAGTTCAGTGCAGCTGTGAAAAACATCAGCAGCTCGCACAAGGAGGCAGCACTGCAGCGACAGAAGAAGCAGGCAGCAGCTGATGCTAAGAAAGCAGAAGCAGCGCCAGTTTCTCTGCAGCAGCAGGTAGAGGAGCTAGCAACTGCAACAGCAGCAGAGCAGGTCAAAGGCCTGACCAGCTTCATGCTGAAGCAGAACGAGCGGATGGAGAAGCTGGAAGAGCTGCTGAAGCAGCAGCTGCCCAGCAGCAGCAGCTCAGCAGCAGCAGCAGCGCCTGGTAAGAAGCAGCAGCGCAAGCCTAAGCGAAAGCAAGGCCATGCTGCTGCTGACCAGGAGCCACCCACAAGCAAGCCCTCTTTTGCTACAGTAGTTGCAGCGGCACCTGCAGGCACCAGCAACGGTAACCAGCAGCCGCAGCAATGCAACAACCCCCTGCTGCACCCCCTGGGCCGCCGCCAAAGCAGCAGCACAAGGGAGGCAGTAAGCCAAAAGGACAGCCAGGCGCAGCAGCACACAGCAGCACCACAGCTGGCTAGCCGGCCGCATAGGGAGTTGGGCCATCAGAGGACTGCTGCATGTCAGCACACCAGCGCAAACGCCACAGGCAGCAGCGCAGGGCGCAACGGCAGCGGCAGCAGCAGCGCCTCCAGGCAACCAGACGAGATGTGCAGGTGCCTCTCTCAGCCCTGCCCCCACTGCTGGGTGCTCACAACCTGGGCAAAACAGCATTTTCTCTGGATGCATGGATGATGTTGGATGCTTTTGAATAATGGTCTCAAGTTTGTGCCTACACCACCCTGCATCACACGGCAGCAGCTGGTTACAGCAATACAGCGTTTCCAGCGTAGTGTTCGTTTGCGATGCATGTTTCAGGACACAGGTCCGCTCCCGAAGTACAGAGTTGCAAAACCTGACTTTGTGCCTAAGGAAGCACCTCCAGCAGTGGAGGCATATCTGTGTGTGGTGGAATCCGCTATTTTGGCACGTTTTGATGCTGTATCACAGCAACATAAGCGCACCAGCAACTTGAGCACAGCCCAGGTTGCAGTATTGCATGCTTTTCGGCAACAGTCAGAGCATGTGATCAAAGCAGCGGACAAGAACCTTGGGCCGACACTCATGCCTGCTAATGCATACCATGCAGCAGTGCAAGTACATGTGTCAGACAGCTCTGTATATGAAGACATCACAGATCGTCTTCCAGCTATCATTGCTACCACCTGCAGGAAACTGGAAAGGTTGGTTGGCATTTACCATGGGTGTCTTGGGGACAAAGTGTCTGAGTAATTGTTGCAGGGTTTGAAGATGAGGCAGCCGCCACACCTTTACATGTTGCCCAAACTGCACAAAATGGCCAGTTTGGATGGTCCTCTTGTAGGCAGGCCAATAGCTGCCTGTCACTCTTGGGTCACAACGTGTGTCAGTGTTTGGTTGGCAGACGAACTAAATAGTCTGCTGCATGAATATGATACAGTACTTAGAGATAGGACGCAGTTGGTCAGGGAGATAGATGGGCTCCGCGTAAGCAAGGATGCCTGGCTCCTGATTTTTGATGTGGAGTCATTGTACCCACATGTTGACCACGCTGGGTGCATTGCTGCATGTGCAGCAGCAGTTCATGGCACTGGCATGCGCCGTGCAATGGTGCAGAGCTCCTAGAGTTTGAGCTGAAGAACAATGTAGTTACTGTGCAAGGCAAATACTACAGGCAGATTGTTGGGGGTGCAATGGGCACCAACTGCATGCCACCAGCAGCGCAGCTCTACCTGGCCAGGGAGTGGGAAGGCGTTGCATCATCATCATCATGTTACCCATTAAGCCATAGCATCAACGCCATCGGCCCCGCGCCCCTCAGGAGCGGAAGAAGCAGCGCTTGGGCAGCGACTTCCCCTCTCTGTTTAAGCGTTATATCGATGATGGATTTGTGGTTTTTGAGGGCAGCGAGCAGAAACTGCTTGCTTTCATCAGTTTGCTCAACACATTGTTGCCAAACATAAAGATCACACACAGCTACAGCCAGTTTGAAGTAGATTTTCTCGACTTGGTTGTTCATAAGTGTATGGAGGATGTCTGCGATGCAGATGGCAGAGTGCGTATCAAAGTGCTCACACACCAAAAGGTACTGAACAAGTACCTTTACATCCCACATTACTCTTTCCATCCACCCAGTGTGTTTAGGAGCTTCATCAATGCAGAGTTGATTCGGTATGTTGTCACTAACAGTGACGAACACTGGTTTGACTGCATGGTGTGCAAATTTGTGCACCGGCTACGCCAGAGGGGTTACCCTCAGCGTCTGCTAGCCAGCATCACCGACCGAGTGTCGTTTTCATTGCGGCACAGGTACCTGTCTGTGAGCAATAGCAGCACAGCTGCAACTGTAAACAGCAAGCCTGTCATGGTGGTGCCGTATGCACAACTTATACCTGAGCTGCGGCTGCAACAGTTGCTGCGGGGTGCATATGATATTGGCGGTGGAGATCTGCATGCTGAAGTTTCAGAGAGACCTATTGGCTTAATGGGTAACATGATGATGATGATGAGAGAGACCTATTGTTGCATTCACAAAAGGCAGGAACCTGGGGTCATTCTTAGTAAAGGCCAGTCACTGACTGGCCGTTTTTGGGTGAGGTCACTGGCCATGTTGCCAGTGGCTCGAACCCTGTGTTCATAATCAAGACCTCATGTTTTGCTTTTGCAGTGCAGTATTGTACAGGGTTCGAGCCACTGGCAACATGGCCAGTGACCTCACCCAAAAACCTGCACCCTGTTGTTGTGTGCTTCTGATGGCGAGTATTTGTTTATTCTGTCCGTGTTCACAGGATTGAAGCCTGATGAAGGGTGAAGAGCCCGAAACGCATCGCTTTCCATGTAATACGACAAAACAGAGTCAACAATAGTCTGAACTTGTCTCAACAGTAGCTGTAGCCAGTCGCATTACGCTATTCCTTTTCAAATCACATGTGCATCATCGAACGTACACTGGTGTCTAGGAGCATTGCTGCGTATCTTGTGAAAGCTTGGGATGTGCGTAATAGTTGCAAACATAATGGAGCGGTGCTCCCTCTTTCTTCCGCCCCGGGGGGGGCGCGGGGCCGATGGCGTTGATGCTATGGCTTGATCTGGTAATTTGATGATGATCATCATCATCATCATCATGTTACCCATTTGCAATTATTTGATGATGATCATCATTTGATGATGATGATGATGATGATCGAACGTACATCATGTGCACGCTTGAAGCGAGACAGCATCATATTGCACAATGAGGGATCCTCCGGAGGCATGCCTGCGCAGGAAGGGAAAGTTCTACCCGCTGCTACCTGCGCCCGCACCAGCGACCCCAAGGACCGCCCGCGCCCGCACCTCTCTCAAATTGCTCGAGACTGCTGCTTTTACCATTACCAAAGTAGGGCCACTGGCCCACCCACAAAGCAGCCAAACAAGGCTCATGGGGTTTTCAGTGTCAATACCCCATCAAGCACATCAATAGTAACTTCTATCTTTGATACAGAAGCGAAGTAAAGGCTGATGAAGCTGGATGATGGCACTGCGAGGCCAGAGGCGGCGCAGCTTGCAGGCTGCAACAACAGTTGGCTATCTAACTATTAGGATCAGATGAGACACAGGCGTTGGTCTACTTGACCAATTACAGGTCAGGGGGCCGTTTCGACGCAGCCAGCTCGCCACTGCAGTGCATCTTCAGCTGGCGCCAGTGCCTGCCAAATTGGCGGGAAATCTGGCGGAAACGCCCCTAAGTTGTCGGCTTTGTTTCTTGACCACCAATTCGATATTAATATGATATGTTCGTGCAAAGGGAGCCTATGGGCTCCCATCGGCGTGGCTGGGGGCCCTGCCACCGCGGCTCGCAGCCAGTTTAACGATGTGGGCACTGGCAGCACCCCGTAGGACTCACGATGTATCAATGTATCGTTTAGAGAGTTTGACAGCCATGTTGATGTGCAGGGCTGGCAGGTGAAAACGTAAGATATGACCTTATCTGCACAGCTGTACTGCAGTGCTGTGCACATGTACAGACATGTACACATGCGGCTGTGCACGTGTACACCACGTAAAGACATGAAGTAAAATGAAGAATCAGCACTCAAAAACATGTAGAGACACCAACCCCTGCACGCAAGGGTTGCGTGGCTGCAGCTACGACGCGCAGTGTATCCAGACCAGACAGACCACAGCCGCTGCGGCCCATCGCAATATGAAACATAGCTCCCCTGCATCAACCAGGCTACATGCCTCATGTAGCAGCATTGAGAAGACGCATGCACAGCACAGCAGTTGGACTCGAGATGCTCCATATAGAGCTCCCCTGCCAGAGCTGCTGCCGCGGCAGGCTCACAGATGCCATGCATCACACGCCGCTGGTGACCAGCCCGAAGCTTTTTCTATGGCATAGATACCAGTGTCTCACTGTTGGTGAACTTGATCAAACAGCTGCATGCTGTTCTCTTGCGTAAAGTGAGCCACATGTCAGTCACAGTCCAATCCAGTGCATGAGGCAGATTCTGTCAGCTCGCAGCATGCAGTTTACTTGACACAGCCTGTTTTGCTATTGAATATATTACCTTGTATGTAGGCGATGATGTACGTGCACTCTTACCTTTTTACGTGAGGACCCAGCTGTGCAGTACAATCTGTACTGGCGTTTACCAGCGCGAGCAGATATACCAGTTGACTGGTGACTCAATCACTTTGCTGTTAAATGGTTGTATTATCATGCTGCCGCCTGCTGCTGTCATCTGAGTCGTAACGTCGATCCGTTTCGTAAGCATCGCAGCTATACATCTCTGCTGCCGGCAAACATAGCTTCTACTCATAATCAGCATTAAACATTAAAGGCTGAAACACAAAGCAAAGGTTGTCTCCATAAGCTGTACAATCAACAGCAGCAATTGCAAGGCTAGCTCGCTTGGCACGGTGAGCTTCGTGCTCAGAGCATCAGCAAACAGCAGCTATGCAAGCGAATCTTAACCGGATGTACAGTGCGATGCCGGGCGCCCACTGCACTTGCCTCACCAGCCATCTTTGCTTGTGCAGTGGCACGTACTGCAGATTTACCAGCTTTCCTTCTACCAAGGATCTCAGACGCCCTTGAATCAGGTGTACTTGACAGCTGCGCAGCTCGTCTTACTTCTTCAGGCTGTGCTGGTGAGTCGCTTGTTGGTTCGCACTTGTTCTCGCACCTCTGCCGTTCCAGCCCGTTGACAGCACCAGCAGAAAGCCATATGTTTACAGCGAGACTTCTTAGGGGCTTCTTCATACCGGGCTGCTCGTTCTTGTACCCAACCACCACCCTTTGACTGATGGTGGTTGATACAGCACAGCTGGCTTCGGTGTGAACGCTAGCGGCCTGCCTCGAGAAGATTTGTGATGCATGCAGCTTATCTCTGCTCTGATTGAACTCCAACACCTGCTGGTATGCTTGCAGGACTTTGGCATCATGGCTGACCATCCAGCTGAGATTGACCCAAACAACTTGGCATACATGGAGTTTGATGACTTTGGCCCCAACGCGGCACTTCTTGAGGAGCTGCTAGCCATAATACAGCCCCTGGTGCCCAGCGTCAGTGCCCACATGGAACAGGGCAGCTACTGGCAGCAGCGAGCAGCAGGAGAGCCAGTGGGCGCAACCCCAGAGGAGTGTGAGGCACACATGCAGCTGCAGTCTGTCTACCAAGCACGCGCAGAAAGGTACATCAGGCAGGGGCAGTGCACGCTTGCAGCGCTCTGCAAGGCCATGATTATGTTCTATGTCATTGACTGCAAGCGGGGGGACAGTTCCTGGCAGATGGACCCGCAGCTATCCCACTGGCTAAGGGCGCCCATTCAGGGGCCGGGTGACGTGCCGTACGCGCGGCACTTGCTGCAACTGATTCAGGCAGGCCAGCCCTTGCCTGGTGCTGGCTGGGGGCAGCAAGTGGCAGCGTGAGTGCAGCAGCTGCGCGGCACGTGTGAGGGTGACTCAACGGACTGCTGGCATGTGCCTGGCCAGCTGCTGTACGGTTAACTCGCTTGTCTGGTTGGTGGTGGCAGTAGGGTTATCCAATTTTGGCACACTGTGTCTGATACTTCTGGTGTGTGTGTGTGTCATCATCATCATGTTACCCATTCAAGCCATAGCATCAACGCCATGTGTGTGTCTGTGTGTCTGTGCTGCCATAGGCAAGCTGCCTGCATAGGCGCTGCGATCGCTTGCATTGCTTCCAATAGATAAATGGACGTCAGCGTGCAACAGGTGTGTCTGCTGCTCTGCGGCAATGTTCCCCAATGTTTGTATCACAACTGCATGGCAGTTCTGTGAGCCTAGATTATTTTACACCCTGGGGTCAGGCTGTGCTAGCATGCTGCATATGCATCATGCTGTGTGCTGTGGGTAGCATGCTGTGAAACAGCCACCAAGATGTTGGCACACAGCAACGTGCAAATATCTTCACTTGTCCCTGCAGCTGCTAACTCATGCTGAGTTTCTTATTATTATTTCTTATTATTATTATTATAATGCTGAGTTTCTGCCAGGTGATTGGTTGATGTAGCACACGCTCTCATGCAAGGTGTGTGCCAGTGGTATCACAAGAAACTTCATGCGTTCAAGTTGGCTGAGAGACTGCTGTAGGTGGATAGGTTCTTATTGATCCCCCTACAGCTTCGAGCTTCCTTGGCACTAAACATTTGAACCAAACATTGGAGAGGGCTGGTTTCTGCATGTGACAAGATGCAGTTGAGATTGTGGCATCAATGCAACCTATGGGCTGACCTGTCTGCCTCAAAGATGTGCCTGCCATTCATTTGGCTGTTTAGTCACAAAATGCTGCTGCAGCAGCTTGCAGGAAATCCAGGCTTTTCAGCATGGCCACTGCACTGGTGCTGAATTGATGCAAAATGGTTCCAGTTCACTTTCATCCCCTTGCTGAATGAATCTGTCTCTAGCCTTCCAGTATGTTGGCACCTAGTGTGTGGGGTCTGCCAGCATGTGCTCAGTTTGTGCCTGCCTGCAGTGTGGCAGCAGCATCTGGCCTGATTAGGCCTACAAAGCAGTAGTTTGAGTATGCCAAGTTCATTGCAGCTGTACATGGCTTGAATGTAAGCTCTGTGCTGCTAAAATCGCTGTAAATTAACAAGAATGACTTGTATTTGAAAGTTATGTGCTCAGGATTATGGCATGTTGATTTTTCAGGCAATGCCTTCAGGGTGACTCCAATGCAGGATCCAGCCTGGCTGCCTGCAGCACTTGTCACCAGTGGAGACTGTCAGGCCAGTACATCGTGAAGCGGTGACTACAGCTCGCATACGTTACGTAAAGCTGTTTGTATTGACGTATTCTTTGTGTTAAAGCTCGCCGTTTTGTCTAAACGCGTAGCTATGGTAAGAACATTGTCACAGTGACCCTTCAGCTGCTGCTGCTGCTATTCATGGTCGCTCGACACAGCAGCACGATAGCTCAAGAGTTGCACATTGACAAGATGGCTAAGAGGCGCACGGCTGCTGAACTTGAAATCAAACGCCAGACTACTCTCTCTGCCCTCAAAGCCAAGAAGTTCGACGTGGCAGCAGTAGCGCGGGTTCTCGGTTATCCCACTCGATACATCAAGGCACAGCTAGTCAAGTACAAAAAGCGTGGATCCGTGTCTGCATTGCCACGTTCAGGCCGCCCCAAGGCACTCAATGCAGCCCAGGTGAAAGCAGCAGCAGCAGCAGCGCTGGAACACCAGTCAGCAGCAAAGGCAGCAGCAGCACTTAAGCAGCAGGGCACCATAGCTAGCAGCATCTGCACTCAGACCGTGCTCAGGGCAGTCAAGAATGTGTTAGACTTTGCGCCAGTGCAGCAGCAGCCCATCTTAACCAGCGCAACTAAGCAGAAGCGCACTGCGTTCTGTCAGCAGCAGCATGACAGTGACCGCATCATAGCCATCGACAGCACCATCCTCACCCTGAGCTCCACCCCACGCCGTCACAAGAAGTGGGTCGAGAAGGGCACCAAGCCAGTTGCCTGCAAGCCTGTCAAGGGCAAGCAGTTGCATGTGTATGCTGGCGTAACCAAGTATGGTGTCACCCATCTCATCCGCGTCACTGGCAGCACAGGGCACCCCAAGAAGTACTTCAAGTATGACAAGAAGCTGAAGGTGAAGGTGCAGCACACTGGTGTGGGTGCAGAGGAGTTCAAGGATGTGCTGTGGGAGGAGCTGCAGCCCGGTGCGGAGGAGATTTTCAGTGCAGCAGGTGTGCATGATTGGGTGTACTTGCTTGATGGTGCTAGTCCGCACACGGCTGGCAGCACTATTCAATTCATGAGCCTTAACGGCATACGCATCATTGCAGACTGGCCGCCTTACTCGCCAGACCTGAACCCCATTGAAAATGCATGGGCTTGGCTCAAGCAGCTGTATGCACAGCAGTATGCTAGCCTGGATGAGATGTGGCAAGCAGCGCAGACCATTTGGGCTTCCATGCCGCTGTCCATGTGCCAAAACCTGATGGACAGCATTGCCACCAGGAAGGCAGTTTGCATTGCACGCAGGGGCGGTCACACTGGCTACTAGTAGGGTTGTGCTGAGCAGCATGTGTGCTGAGCAGCATGTATGTCCAAGGTTGAGCTTTGCATGGTGGCGGCAGCGCAGCGCTTGTGTTTCAGGGTTTTGGGACAAAGGTTGACACAAACGTACGCGCAACATCGTTTTTGCCGTCAGAGTCTCAGTGTTACTTCAATGAGCTCGGTGTTTTGTATCGATAATACATATGTTAGTGCAATCTGTGCTAGGTGTCCCAATGGCATAGTGGTAGCGTGGTGGCGTGTGATCCATGTGAGCGCACGTTCAATTCCTGCTGTTCTCATACGGCAAATACCACGCGCGCGCCTTAGCCTTAGCCTTAGCCGTCAGCCGCAGCCGCAGCAGTAAACCAAGAGCCCTTCTCTTTTGCTGCAGTGGCATGCAGACAGTTCTGGCTGCATGCCCCTGGTGTGTGTGTGAGGCTGATGCTTGTGTTCTGCTGTGGTTTTGCTGTGCTGCTGGCTGTGCTGTTTGTTGTGCTGTTGCTTTTGGGCTGGCATCTGCTGCTTGAGGGTGTTGCAGGCACAGCAGTGCATGCAGGGCAAAAGCACATCATTTATAGGTTCCAGGATGGGGCTGCTCAGAGTAGTTGGCAGGCATCCTGCTGTTGAAGCTGCTGTGTTTGTTTGGCATGCAAAAAGAGGCATTTTCAGGCCATCTCCTGGCTGCTGGTGATGGCATTTTCTGTGCTATGCTGGGTCATGATGGCTGACTCAGTTTCATCTGTGCAGCTAGGATCTTGAAGTAGACATGCATGGCATTGCTGTCCTAGCTCTGCTTCAGAACATATGAATGTTTGGTATGTCTGCTGTTGCAGACTTGCTGTAAAACACCCAATTTGACCATTACTTTTGTGTCAACCTTTACTAGTAAGGGTCAGTTGCATCCAGGTCTGCATACACTTCAAAAGGTTCAGGGGCAATGTTGAGGTTCTGGGCTTATGCAAAGCAGTCTGCATGCAATCACAAAGGTCACAGGCAGTGTTGAAGTGTGTGGGCTTATGTGATGCAGTCTGCATACACTTCTCAGCAGTCAGGGGCAGTGTTGACGTGATTTGCCTCGTGCGAAGCAGTCTGCATACAACTTACAGTGGTCAGGGCCAGTGCTGAAGTGCTGCCTTGTGTGAAGTATCAACAACGCTCGTCATAAGCCTGAGCAAGCATGAGAAAAGCATCAAGCAGGTGTGGAGGTATGATACCAGCCGTCAGTTGTGCTGGTGCTTGGGTTGGAAGTGTGTGCTGGAAGTATGATACCAGCCGTCAGTTGTGCTGGTGCTTGGGTTGGAAGTGTGTGCTGGAGGTATGATACCAGCCGCCAGTTGTGCTGGTGCTTGGGTTGGAAGTGTGTGCTGGAAGTATGATACCAGCAGTGAGTTGTGCTGGTGCTTGGGTTGGAAGTGTGTGCTGGAAGTATGATACCAGCCGTCAGTTGTGCTGGTGCTTGGGTTGGAAGTGATTGGAAGCAGCCAAATTTTCAGGCGGCAAGATTATTTGGCAGCATTTCAAGGGCTGCTGGCATGGGAGTTGTTCACTGCCAACTCATATAATCTGGAACAATTCAGGTGGTACAGTACCCAAGCAGCGCATTGTCAGCTGCAACATGGGCCTGCTGCAGCAGTAGCTGTCTGAATCAGCAGTCCTCCAACATGAGACCTGGAGTAGTGGTGAAAGGTGTGTCAGCATTTATCCTGGCGTCAACCAGCCCTGGTTACTGTATGAATTTGAGCCAAAGCTTCAGCATTGCAGCACTAAGTACTGTAATCCAATTGACAGCCTATCAATAGCATGGGTGTATGCTGCTGCTTGTGGTTATTACGACCGTTAAGTTGACGCACATTGGACTATAGCCTAAGTCCCGTAGTGTTGCCTTGGGATTGTGTGAGCGCCATCATCATCATCATCATCATGTTACCCATTAAGCCATAGCATCAACACCATCGGCCCCGCGCCCCTCAGGAGCGGAAGAAAGAGGGAGCACTGCTCCATTGTGTTTGCAATTATTACGCACATCCCAAGCTTGGACAAGATACTCAGCAATGCTCCTAGATATCACTCGGCACACCCCCCTACTACCCCAAATATCATCAGAAACAAACGCAACAACTTAGTGGATGCATCAGTCAACGACAACACATTGCGCAATTTTTCAGCGCCGCCAGCAACATCACGCAAAACAGACCGAATTTCATCAAGCATTGTATCCCTCTGAGCAGAAGTAGCGGGACAATCAAACATCAGATGTGACAAAGACTCAACACCCTGACCACAAGCAGGACATGCTGTGTTAGAATCAGCTCTGCTGCCACCATAACGACTGGTACGCTCATGCACGCAAAGACAGCCCATTCGAACACGCATCAGCAACTCAATACCACGCGTTGGCGCACCAGAACACAAAAAGGGCCTAGCCCTTTTAAAACGCATGGTATCAGCATGTGTAGGGTGCACATGCGTGATGTAACGGCTCAAAGTAGAGTGCTGCAGTGATTCACAAACAATTCTGTCTGCATGCAGCTTCCTGACCTGACGGTTGATGTGATTCTTGCACGCATTAGCTCGATCAGCCGCCGCCTCAACATCCACACCATACTTGCAAAGCAAACTCTGCACATACTTATGCCAAGGTGTCACCGCAACAGCACCACTAGGGCGCTTCCACTCAGCTGAGAAAACCTGACGTGGCAAACGCGAATTCTGCATACGCTGGACCCTAAAGTAATACTCCATCGCCCTCTGATGAAGCCACATGTGCAATGGCTTCACACCCCATTCAGCCAGAACAAGTGAAGTGCAAGGGCGCTCCTTGCCACAACGCATTGAGCACTTGATGATGTCAGTCTGCACTTTGTCAATCTGTTGCAGTTGCCTTGCAGTTGACGGAAACCAGACCTCACTGCCATATTCAACAATCGGGCGAACGCATGTAAGCAGAATGATACGCTTTACTTCCACGCTGATGAGCCGGCTCTTCCAAACTGGCATGAGCCCACCCTTCACACGATGCACTTTTGCCAACATCTTCTCAAAGTGCGTATTCCAGTTGCAGGCATTGTTGAACCACAGGCCAAGGTAGCAGTACTCTGATACAACAGGCACAGGCACACCATTCCAAATGATGCCAGAGTCAGCCAACTGGCTGGGCTGTCTAGCTGGTGAGACATGCATGACAGCAGACTTCACGCTATTCAGCTTGAACCGCCACTTACAACTGTATTCATAAACTGTTGCAGCCACAGCCTGAACCTCAGCCAGAGATCCGCACACAGCAACAAAGTCATCAGCCTGCATGGCTGCCACAACCTGACCAGCAGGTTCGTCACAAGGGCCCATAAGGGTGATTCCAGGGTGCTTTGCATGCACCCCATGCAGCAGATCATCAATGAAGTACAGGTACAGTGTGGGGGAAATAACATCGCCCTCATGCAAACCAAGGTCACATGTGAAGCTCTCAGTGACATGACCTTCGTGAGACACCACACGGCGTGCACCCTGATACAAGTTGTAGAGTACACAGAACATCTTTCCACGCACACCCTTGTCCGACAGCTTTTGAAAGAGCCCATCAAGCCACACTGTTGGGAAAGCCTTATAGGTGTCAACAAACAGCGCAGATCCCCTCAACTTTAACATCTCACTGAACGAAAACGGGGTCAGCAATGCGCTTGACCGTTCGAAACCTCAGGCGTTCGCTGCTGGCGACGCTATGCTGCTGCTTATGCTGCTGCTGCTGACGTGCCTGCTGCTGCTGCTGCTGTTGCGCCTGCTGCTGCTGACGTGCCTGCTGCTGCTGCTGTTGCGCCTGCTGTTGCTGCTGCTGCTGTTGCGCCTGCTGTTGCTGCTGCTGCTGCTGCTGCCGTTGCTGTGTCGTGCCCTCCGCCACTGACTTGCCTTCTGCAAACTTGATGAGGCGCTGGCTGAGAACGCTGGTGTAAAATTTGTAAAGCACGCTAAGCAGGGTGATACCACGGTAGTTGGTGGGGTCTGTCAGGTCACCCTTCTTGGGCATGTTCACAACTGTACCTGGCACCTGGTGCACCTGCTCGAGCTGCCACATCAGATTGCAGTACTGCAGTAACATATCTGCGGCCGTGCTGCCTCCATACTTGAGTAGCTCATTGACAATGCCCTCCTCAGCCGGGTTGCCGGCCTTGCCAGTGCGTAGCCTCTGCAGGCAGTCGGAAACTTCGGCGGCAGTGATGGGCAGGTCCAGTGGGGTGGCTGGGGAGTTAGCAGAGTCTTGCAAATACTGTTGCACATTGGCTGCAACACAAGACATGTGTGCAGCGTCAAACTGGGGGTTGGAGGAAGCAAATGCTGCATGGCTGCCAACGCGCTCATAATGACACTTGAAAGCATCAGCTCTCTCAGCTGGGGTAGATGCCACATGCCCAGATGGATGCTGCATGACGCTGTAAACTGCCTCGCTGACATGCTTAGGGCACAGACGACGCACAAGCTGCCACATGTCTTTCTCTCCAAGCAGGCTGTCATCATTCATGCGATTTGTGTATGCAGAAGCAATGGCATGCTGGCACTGCTCTTTGTACTGCTTCTCTGCTGCTTTGACCAGCTGTGTAGTAGCCTTCTGCTGCTGTTTGTAAGTAGCCCAATCTGCTACAAGCCCTGAGTTCTTGTAGCGCAGGTAAGCCTGCTTCCTGTCCTCCACAGCATCTGTGAGCTCCTGAGTCCACCATGGGAAGGACTTGCAAACCCAAACCCTCTTGTAGCCAAAACTGGCGTTGACAGCATAACGAAGTGCTGCTAGCATCTGCTCGTGCGCTTGCTGCACTGCACTAGTTGCTGTAGTTGAGCCTGCAGAAGCCTGCTGCTGCAAAGTGGTGACCGTGGCTGTGTAGGCTGCACCAAGCTGCGACAGAGCATCCTGATATGCCTCAAGTTCCGCTGACTGCCCCCCATTCTGCAGCCTGAAATCCTTGGGCTGTGCGTTGAGGCGCAGCACAACCTGTTTTGCAGGGCGGCGTACCACAGGCCTGACAATGCGGGCAGACACAGGCAGGTGGTCAGTAGCACCCACAGTATGCGGCCCAACTGTGGCTGTTGGCCGGGCAGCAGCTTGGCAGGGCATGGCAATGTCAGCAGAGGCAAGGATGTAGTCAATCAAAGAGCCTCGCCTGGTGCCGCCGTGCGACCTGTCACAAGTGATGTGCTGGTGAGGGGAGGTGGGGGCTGTGCGGGCATTAAGTGAGTAGAGGTTGACAGTGTCGAGCAATGAGAGGAGCAGGCGGCCGTTGTCGTTGACGGTGCTCTCGCCATGCATACCAATACGCTCTGCTGGGCCAGATGCCCGTCCAACCCGTGCATTAAAGTCACCCATCACCAACACAGATCCCCTGTTAGACAGGTACTCCAGGTCCTCCTGCAGCGCTGAGTAAGCAGCACTCCTCACTGATGCAGACTTGCCCATATCAGGCATGTAAACCACCCCAATGAAGAGCTTGCGTGCAACCCCTTGCCCTGGCATCACAAGCCACAGCGCTTCGTCGTATTGCTGGTCAGTAAAGTCATACACTTTCACCGCGTTTGCAAC
>CADDIJ020000687.1:0-19743 GCA_902809745.2 Tetradesmus lagerheimii
GCCTGCTGTTGCGCCTGCTGTTGCTGCTGCTGCTGTTGCGCCTGCTGTTGCTGCTGCTGCTGCTGCCGTTGCTGTGTCGTGCCCTCCGCCACTGACTTGCCTTCTGCAAAGTTGATGAGGCGCTGGTTGAGAACGCTGGTGTAAAATTTGTAAAGCACGCTAAGCAGGGTGATACCACGGTAGTTGGTGGGGTCTGTCAGGTCACCCTTCTTGGGAATGTTCACAACTGTACCTGGCACCTGGTGCACCTGCTCAAGCTGCCACATCAGATTGCAGTACTGCAGTAACATATCTGCGGCCGTGCTGCCTCCATACTTGAGTAGCTCATTGACAATGCCCTCCTCAGCCGGGTTGCCGGCCTTGCCAGTGCGTAGCCTCTGCAGGCAGTCAGAAACTTCGGCGGCAGTGATGGGCTGGTCCAGCGGGGTGGCAGGGGAGTCGGCAGAGTCTTGCAAATACTGTTGCACATTGGCTGCAACTCGGGACATGTGTGCAGCGTCAAACTAGGGGTTGGAGGAAGCAAATGCTGCATGGCTGCCAACGCGCTCATAATGACACTTGAAAGCATCAGCTTTCTCAGCTGGGGTAGATGCCACATGCCCAGATGGATGCTGCATGACGCTGTAAACTGCCTCGCTGACATGCTTGTGTCAGTGTGCAGCAGCCGACTGTCGGCTGAGTCGGTACCGGGCGGGATGCCGCAGTGCAGAGCCTCTGATGCCGCGCGGCCTGGTGGTCTCAAGCTGCCAGGTACGCCAGGCGGTGGGTAGAAGCTGACTGTGATGGCCCATTTGCAACGGTTGCATGCCTGAGCAGCATGTCTGAGTCGAGGATCTGGCTGGAGTCATTGGCTGAATTACTCGCTTGTGCTAATATGTCGCTGGTTGATCTGCGATTATGGTGTAACATGCATGTACAGCAGCTGTACTTCAAGTTGCCGCCCCACACCCGCCAAGCTTACTGCCTGGAGGTGCTGCTGTGAGCTCAGCCACAGCAAACGCGCGGAAACTTGTATGAACGCACCCTATGAACTGAGAGGGCGCGCTGACTTTGGAGAGGGCCGAAATTGCTGGTGCCATCAATGTCATGACATGCCTGTCACGGGGTGGTGGCGCTGGTGAATGCTGAACCTGCTGTTGAATCCAGTTTGAAGCGGACTAGATAACAACTTGGATGATCTTAGGCAGGGTTATCTGGGTCGTTTATTCGCTTGCATTCTGCATCTCTGTTTCGGAAAGTCACGCTGTACACCGTGCCGTGCTCCAGGCAGTGCTACGTGACAGCAAACAATGTTGGTGGCATGCTCTCCAGATTGACGACGATCCCAAAACTCTGTGCTGCCTATCAAGTTCGACGACACGTTCACGTCTCTCGAGCGCTTGTACGTTCCCATTTGTCTCATCAGCTCATAAACAGTATGATTGCATGCTGATCTAGGGTTACCGCATGCAGATGATGCCGCACGAGCCTACATGGGCGACTGTATGGAGCTTTTCAGCTGGTTCCGTGGCCCTAGGGGCTATCGCCACAGCCAGCATCTTGAACGCCCTCAATCGTCGTGGCAATCGTTCACCTGACACCCCTAGGGCTAAGCGCCAGAAGCTGGCCCCTCCTTCGCCGGAGAAGCCTGCAGAGCAGGACAATCAAGCAGCAGATGCTGCACCAGAGCAGCAGCAGGATCAGGAGCTGCCTCCTGAATCCCCAGCTGCAGCAGAGGGTGCAGAAGACGCACCTGCCACACCTGATGCAGAAGCAGGTGCAGAGCCGCATGGCATGCCCCACACTGACTCAATGGTGGACCTGCAAAAGCTGCAGGAACTGGAGCAGAGGGTGAGCGAGCGCTGCCACACAGCAAGCAACGCTGCAGCCTATGCACGCACGCAGGCACAGCATAGGCTTTGTTTAGTGGCAGATGCACAGGATGGGAGCACCCAGCGTTGTGGTCGCGCAGTAGCAGGGACTGCAGTTGATGCTGTTGCCAGCCATAGTGAAGGTGGGCATGATGATGTGTGCTGCAGTTCTAAGAAATGGAAAAGCCACCGTAGCGGCGCCAGCAGTTCACATTGTTGCGGTTTGCAGCAGCGCACAGCACTTACTCGTGCCCTCTGTGCTGGTGTACACTGCTTCCTGCAAGATGCGCTATGATGTGCATGCCAGTGTCACTAAACTCGTTGCATGTACATTGCTGCACCACACCACAGGTGGCAGATCTGAACGCGCTGGCTGAGCTGGGCAAGGTGTAACGGGTTTGTCACTGCTACATGTCATTTTGTGCTGTCTATCTGCTGCATCTGTTTGCTGCACCACATCAGGTGGCGGAACTGAACGCGCTGGCGGAGCTGGGCATGATGCAACGCGTTGGCCAGTGAACCAAACATGTTCTTTTGCTGTCTATTTGCCGTACCACACCACAGCTGGCCAATCAGGACGCGCTGGCTGAGCTGGGCAAGGTGTACCAGGTCTGTCACTGACACATGTCATTGGTGTGCTGTCTGTTTGCTGCACCACACCAGGTGGCAGACTTGAATGCGCTTGCTGAGCTGGGCAAGGTGTACCAGGACAGCTTGGCGCTGTCTGCACAGCTGCGCAACTTGAGCAGCTTCAGGCTGCAGCAGGACAAGGTGCTCGGCCGCGGCAGCCTGGCTGTGGTGCAGGAGGGTGAGCTGGTGCTGAGTCTGTGTGTTGTAAGAGACGTATCAGGGCGACTAATAGACGATATTGAATGAACATGAAAGCAAAGTTGCGCCGCGGCAGCCTGGCTGTGGTGCAGGAGGGTGAGCTGCTGCTGAGTCTGTTTGTTGTGAGAAACGTCGCACGGATTGAGTAGAACGGAAAAACAACATGAAGCGAAAGCTGCGCCGCGGCAGCCTGGCTGTGGTGCAGGCGGGTGGCTGTTAACCCAAAGCAGCAGACCGCCAAGAGTCGGATGAGGGCAGTACCAATCTTTATGAGTGCAGTTGATCTCTATGGCGTTCACGGAGGGACGTGCATCATTTGTCGCCGCGTTGCGCATGCTATTGCATAGCACTGTTGCCTCACACGCGGCTGCTGATGCTGCCGCTGCCGTTCACCTGCTGATGCTGTCGCTGCAGGCGAGTACGCTGGCGATAGCGTTGCTGTGAAGCTGCTGCCCATTGGCAGCGTGTTTGCAGAGGACAGCCGCAAGGAGGCCTGTTTGGCACTGTGCCTGCACCACCCAAACATCGTGAGTTGGGCCAGCGGCTGTTGGCAGATCCGTTCGTACACGTGGGTGTGCGTGTGTACGGGGCATCGTGATTTAAGCCAGTGGCTGTACTAGATCTGTTTATATGCAGGGGCGTGTTTGCGGAGGACAGTCGCAAGGAGGCATGCCTGGCGCTGTGCCTGCACCACCCAAACATCGTGAGTGAAGCCAACGGCTGCAAATAGAGGTCGTCATATGATTAGGCTTGTGTATGTGTGAGGCAGGCGCCTGTTGCAAGGGCTGTCGGTGCCATGCTGGGTGAAGTTAGCCTGCACTTGCACCGCCATGCAGCGAACGACATGCAGACAGGGCATCCAGAGAGCGCTTAACATCTGGTGCGTGCTCCAGAACGCGCTGTGTGCTGTATGCGCTGCCTAATCTAAACCACACGCTTGTGGTTTTTCAGCTCTTCCTGCAGGTGCGTGTGGTTGGTGTGCTTCTGGTGGAGGTGGAGGAGAAGCCCCACCAGCCAGCCACCTGTCGTCTGATTTCAAAACTTGTCATTTCCTTGCTTCTCCTGCAGGTGCGTGTGGTTGGTGTGCATCTGGTGGAGGTGGAGGAGATGCCCCACCAGGCAGTGAGCTGTTGTCTAAATTCATTTCTTGTCATTTTGCGCTCTTCCTGCAGGTGCGTGTGGTTGGCGTGCACCTGGTGGAGGTGGAGGAGAAGCCGTATCTGGCATTGGTGCAGGAGACAGCACCAGGTGGCGACCTGGGCTGGCAGATTGAGGACTGTGACTTCCACACAGGCCGCGGCGGCTCAGCAAGCATGGTGAGGCGCTCATCATGTAGCTATGTGTACACTATGAGACGGCCTTTGCTGCACACTATGCTGCCTGTGTGCCAGAGCTGCTGCTGCCGAGTGTTGACGAAGTTTCTCTAGGCTGCTTGATGCTGCATGTGTTTGGCAGACTAGGTTTTGAATACATATGTGTCTTGTGGCTTCTTGTGTTCCTGCAGGATGTTACGTTGAAGCTGCTGCTTGACGCTGCGCGCGGGCTGGCCTACATGCACGACGTTGACGTTGTGCATGGCGACGTCAAGAGCCGCAACCTGCTCGTGTTCTGGGAAGATGAGGAAGACGAGTCCAACGCAGCAGACAGCGAAGCAGCCACCGCAGCAGCAGCAGCAGCAGGTGCAGATGCAGACGGAGGTGGCGCAGCAGCAGAGCCAGCAGCAGCAGCGCAGAAGATTGGTGAGGAGCAGCAGCAGCAGCAGAGTGGCAAGCAGCGTGAGCTGGTGTGGGCGCTCAAGTGGTGTGACTTTGGAGTGAGCTTCAGGGCTGCTGAGGCACCCGATGGCATTCTTAGAACGGTGAGCTCTCCTTTCTGGTGTTTAAAAACACGGTAGTAAGCACTAAGTGTGAGCAGCACGCTTGCTTTTTCTGCACAGCTTGCTACTTTGTTGCCTTTCTAGCTTCCTGCATAAGCAGTGTGACTTGGGGTGAGCTTCAGGGCTGCTGAGGCACCCGATGGCATCCTCAGGACGGTGAGCAGCGCGCTTGCTTCTTCTGTGCAGCTTGCTTCTTGTTTGCCTTTCTGGTTTCCTGCTGTGTGGAGTTGGCAGTCAGAGCTGCTGAGGCACTTGATGGCATCCTCAGGACGGTGAGCAGCGCCGCTTGCTTCCTCTGCGCAGCTTGCTTCTTGTTTGTATAGCTTTCTGCATAGGCAGCTGTGTGGAGTGAGCTTCAGGGCTGCTGAGGCACCCGATGGCATCCTCAGGACGGTGAGCAGCGCGCTTGCTTCTTCTGTGCAGCTTGCTGCATTGTTGTCTTTCTAGCTTCCTGCAACAGCAGCTGTGTTGACTTGGCAACGTGCAGGTGGAGTGACAGTACACTATGGCTTGTCCACAATAGCTTGCGAGACTCCCGGGTACTCGCTGTTTTTGTTATCAGGCGGGCAGCTACATCCGCTGCCGTGCCCTTCGCTGATCACTTGAGGCCAGGCATCTCGCATTGCCGTGCTGTGATTGCCTGGTCGCTCTGTAATGAGGATCCCTCATCACAGTTGTGCTGCTCACTCATATCTGTGCGCTGTGCTTGCTTTTGAGCGGTTCTGCTGCAGCTCGCATGCTATTATTGCTCAGCATTTACGCCTCATCACAGTCATGTCGCTGATATCTCTGTGTTGCTCTTGCTTTTGTGCGTGGTGCTGCAGGTCACTGGCACTCCTGGCTTTTGTGCTGTGGTTGCTTCAGCGTTCAGCAAGTACACCTCATTGCACACATGCTGCTGATACCTGTGCGTTGTGCGTTGTGGTTGCTGCTTTGCTGCAGGTCACAGGTACTCCTGGCTTTGTGCGCCTGAGGTGATGGACGTGGGCTGGGGCAAGGCAGCAGGCATGTACAGTCATCCTTCTGATGTCTGTGCGCTGTGCTTGCTTCTGTGCGGTTCCTTCTGCTGCAGGTCACAGGCACTCCTGGCTTCTGTGCTGTGATTGCTCAGCAAAGACGCCTCACCACACATGCATGCTGCTGGCATCCGTGCTTCGTGCTTGCTGTTCTGCTGCAGGTCACAGGCACTCCTGGCTTCCGCGCCCCTGAAGTGATGGACGTGGGCTGGGGCAAGGCAGCAGACACGTACAGTCATCCTGCTGATATCTGTGCTTTGTGTTGTTGCTTTGGTGCGGTTCTGCTGCAGGTCACTGGCACTCCTGGCTTCCGTGCTGTGTTTGCTTCAGCGTTCAGCAAGTACACCTCATCACAGTCATGCTGCTGACCTCTGTGCTTTGTGGATGCGGTTTTGCTGCTGCAGGTCACCGGCACTCCTGGCTTTCGCGCCCCTGAGGTGATGGACGTAGGCTGGGGCAAGGCAGCAGACACGTACGCGTTTGCGGTCATTGCGTGGCAGCTGCTGACTGGCGGCAAGCCCATTGTGTATGACAGGGAGTGGCGCATGCACATGCCCAACCCTGACCTGCTGCGCTGCGACAGGTGAGGCTTTACAGTTAAAATGCAAGCAGCGAGCATGCGATATGTTATCATATCTGTGGAAGGATGAGAAGCATCACTGGTGTGGGGGGGCGTGCACATGCTCGCTGAGCTGCTGCTGCTAGGGCTAGGCTACTGTATTCGGCTGTGGTAATGGTCTTGCCTGGTTGGCAGCACATCAAAACCTAGATTGTTGCGTCTGTTTGCGTGACGCCGCAGCAGCGGCATAGGCAAGAACATATCGCCTAGGGCATCAAATCACATCCCGTCACCAGCCAGAGGACATGCCAGGGACCATGCAGCTCATTCTAGGTGGTTTGGTGCTTGTGACTTATATATTCTGCTGGCTTGTAGGACCGGTGGTGTGGAGGAGCCCCCAAGGGCACTGCAGGACTTGGTGTGGGCGTGCGGCTCATACAGTGCCAAGGACAGACCAACCATGCGCGAGGTAAGCGACACAAGGGTCGGGTTGGGCATGTGCATGCGCCCTCCCTGTCATATACGATCATCATCACTGCTGGGCAATAGCCTAAACACATGAACCCTTGGATGGTGTGGCCATGTGTAGCGCACCCTACGAGTTGGCACTGCTTCAGACAAGCCCAGTGGCATGGTGCTTCGCAGCTCTGCCTTTGGCTGCCTGTGTTGGTGGGTGGTGCACTGGACAGCATGACAGTGGAGCGCCTGCACGCCCTTTGCCCCCCACCCCATCCCCCAAGCCCATGTGTTCGACTGCTTGTGGAGTTGACTTTTGTGGTCGTACTGTTTGCTGTGCCGAAGCTTGTCAGTAACCGGGGGCCTTCTGCCAAAGGGTCTGCATACTTGCGCTCCCCAGAAACATGTGTGTTGTTGACCTCTTGTAATCGCTTGTCTGCACTCTGCCGCAGGTTGTTGATAAGCTTGAGGACATTGCCATGCAGCGCCTGCAGAAGCAGCAGGCTGAGCAGCACGCACACCAAGCAGCAGCAGACGCAGCAGAAGCTGCTGAAACAGCCAAGGAAGAAGCAGCGCAGCAAGCAGCAGCAGCAGAGCAGCAGCGTGAGGATGCAGCAGCAGCAGCTGCTGCAGAGGAGAAGGCAGACAAAGAGGCTGCAGATGCGGCTGCTGCTGCTCAAGCTTCCGCAGATGCTGCTGCCATGCCGCCTCCAGCAGCAGCAGCAGCAGATGCAGCACATGCTACATGTCCCACTTGCCAGCAAACCAATCCACGTGCGGGATTTGGAGGCCTGGCACGGGCTCTGTCGCATGCTGCTCGTGAGGCAGCAGCTGGAGGCGCGGCAGCAGATGCAGCAGCTGCTGCACAGTACCTGCAGCACTTGCAACGTGAGCAGCAGCGAGAGGCCAATGCAGCAGCAGGTCCGCCAGCACTGCAACACAGCGCATCTGTACGTCACCACCACATGTATGAGGTCCTAATCCAAAACGATGACGATCTGCTCACAGCAGAGGCTGTAGCGCACACGCTAGATCAGTACGAAGGCAGCAGCTTGAACAGCTTCAGCAAAGTGCTTGCAGGACACCCTCAGGCGCTGAGTCAGCTGCACCAGCAGCAGGAGCAGTCAGGCAATGCAGCAGGCTCTTTCACAGTGCAGCGGGGCCCCTTGGGCACTTCCCTGCACCACTGTGCAACAGCCTCAGCGCATTCACATCTGCTGGATGCTGCTGCAGATGCAGCGGCCGCTGTAACAGCAGCAGCAGCAGGAGCAGCAGCAGCACCGAAAGAGCCGGGTGCGGGGCGCGTACGCAGCGCCACCACTCCATCAGGCAAGAGCGTCCCTAGTTCGCCAATCAGTATAGTAGGAGCCGTCAGTCGCAAGAGCATTGAACTGCTGCCGGCACAGGGTCCTTCAGGGCTCGTGCCGTGCGGTAGTGCCTCAGCAGCTGCTGCAGCAGCAGCAGGCCTGCTAGGCAGCAGTGCGGGACCTGCTCCTGCTGCTGCTGCTGCCGCTGCTGCACCACCTGCTGCTGCTGTTGGTTCTGCTGGTGCGCCGTCTGGCGGTTGGTTTTTGGCTTCTGGCAGCAGCTTCAAGAAAGGCATGTGGCTTGAAAAGCTCCCTGTAGGTGCTCTCCCAGGCTCACCCAAAGCAGTGTCTGCGTCTCCACCGGACGGCCAAACGCAGCAGCAGCAGGGGATGCAGCAGGCAGCAGCAGCAGCCGGTGCACGCAGCGGGCAGTTAAGCGAGCATGCGAGCCCGTTGGGGTCATTCTCCGGTGGCGGTTCGCTGCCAGATGCAAGCCAGGTGCTGCACGGCTCGTTCAGCTTGCAGCTGAGACGGGAGGCAGCTACAGCAGCGCTACCTTCAGTAGCAGAAGATGATGCAGATGATGCTGCAGCGCCAGGTTCATCAGCAGGTTCAGGAGGGTCAAAGCGTGTTGGATTCCTTGAGAGGAGCGCGCTGCGTGACTCGCTGAGTGCAGCATCTCTGCCGGTTGGTTGGGATGCTGGCCGCGCGGCACCAGCAGCAGCTGGCAGCGGTGCAGCGGCAGCAGCAGATTCAGCTGCTGCCGCACGCATGTTGCGCCGGCAGAGCACAACACGGCGGCTGGGGACAGACGTCTTGGCGGCTGCAGGGGCACTTAGCAAAGCTCTGAGTGCATTCTCATCAGCTAGCCAAGCGCTAACCCCAGCGACAGCAGCAGCAGCAGGGGACAGCGGTACTGCAGATGAAGGCAGTACAGCTGGCTCCGCAGGTACAGCTAATACACCAGCAGCAGGAGCGAGCTTGCTGCTGACTCCAGACTTTGTAGCAGCCGCGCGAGGTTTGAGTGAGGCACTTGCAGCGCTGCTGCCATCTGCTGCTGCTCTGGCTGATGCTGATCCCGGTCAGGGTGCAGCTGCAGCTGCAGCAGCAAGCGAGGCAGTAGCAGGACTGAAGACACTGCAGGGCCAGATGGCCTCAGCTGTAGCAGCAGCAAAAGGAGCAGCAACCGCTGCCACTCCTGCAGCTCCTGCGGCTGGAGATGCAGAAACACCTGGCGAACTCGTTGGCTCTGCGTTTGCCGCATTGGCAGCAGAGCAGGTGGCGGACGGTTCTGGCGACTTCGGAGCAGCAGCAGCGCAGGCGATTGACATCCCAGGGGGTGCAGGAGGCGCGCACGCATCACATGCTGCACATGCAGCACATGCAGCGTCAGCGTCAGGCTACAACGTGTGGGGTGTTGAGGGGGCTAGTGTGGGATCCGACACAGGGCTCGGCAACAGCTTTAGCTTCACTGGGGTTTATGGTTCTGTTGGTGGCGGCAGCATGTCACGTAGGCATAGCATGGACGGCCCTAGGCCTAGCTTTGTGGCTGCAGCAGGGGGGGCAGGTGCAGCAGGGGGTGATGCTGTGGGCGCGCAGGGTAGCCCTGTGCTGCTGCGGATGCCTAGCAGCAGAAGGAGGAGTGCTGAGCTGCCACGCAGGCCATAGGTGCCTGCAGCTGCAGCATGCTGAGCAGCAGTGGCGGTTGTGCTGGTGTGGAGTGCTTGCTCTGTTCGTTGGGATGCGAATCGTCCAGCGTTTCTGGCGGTTCACATATAAGTGTGTGACGTGTGTGTGCGTGCGTGTGTGCTCAAAGTGAAAGAGCTTGCTTGAGATGCGTTGACCTGCTTCCATGAAAATTGTGTTCATTGCAATGCCATCAGCAATGCCGTCGCGCAGCAGTGCTGTGTGTGTATGTGGGCTGGAGGGTTCCTGAGAACTGTCGGTGCAGGTTTCTGCAGCAGCAACGTCGGAATAATCCAGGGTATTGATACAACTGCTGTTATTAAACCAGGCAGGCTACTGTGATTGAAACAACGGTGTGCTGTTCAACCGCACGTGCGCTGCCGTCTTTATGCTGTAGTGATCGTACAGTGTCACTCCAGAACATCTTATCTACTAATATGTGCAGCAGCTGTGCATTTTTGCGTTTGAGTTGATTACTGTGATGAGAACGCCACAGTTCCCAGCAGCTTGCATGCAGCATTCATCTGCCTGCTTGGCGCCCTGGGGCTGTAGCCTGGCTGTTGCTTTTGTGCTGCAGCGGTTGCCGTGCGTCTTGTTCTGTCGGCGTGTTGGGGCGTCTGTTCAGCAACAGTAACGTAGCGGAAGGTCATTCTACCCTACAAGTATGTGTTATGATTGTGGGCAGAAGAGTAGTTCAAATTTTTTGTGCCTTCCAGGATGCCAGTATTGGCTCACACAGGAGCTATTATGTGCTGTCATGTGCTGTTCAGGCATTTGGATACGTATGTAATCATCGCTACAGAGCTCTAAACAGGAGACAGCAAGGTGCATGATGGCTTTCGCCAAGCATTGGCAGCGTGACGAGTGGTCCGACATTAGGGTAGTGATAAAGGCTCCAAATAGTTCCAAGGGCGAAGACGACCATGCTGCCAAACGCAGACGCACCGAGGCAGAGCAGATCAGGTCCACCTGGGCCGACCAGGAGTGCCTGCAGGGCAAGGCAGACATGGTCGTCATCAGCACGTTTCCGTCGCACAAGGTGCTGCTTACGTCATGGAGTGACAAATTTGAGGCTCAGGTAGGTTCTCTGGTGCATGATCCATGAACAGTGCCCACCATCACTGCCCTGGACACTTCATGGTGATGACGAAGCAGCACTGCAGTGCACACAGCCAGCAGTGCACGCCTGCAACCATCACAGCGTCCCCTATCATCTGTAACTGCAAGATTTGGCCTGATAATGTCTTGCAGATCAACTTTGCTGGACGACAGTTGCAGCAGCAGCAGCGGCAGCATGCTGAGCAGCATCTGGAGATAGAGCTGGAGGACGCATCGCATTTGGCAGCAGCCACTGCCATGTTTGCTGCCATGTACGAGGTCCCGGGTACGCCACAGCTGTAAAGCCTTGTTGATGGTGGAACGGCTGTGCATCTAGGGTCATGTCTTTGAGCCTAGTCAGGACTGTATGCTCATCAGGCACGTGCTTGCCAAGTAATCAGTGACACACCACTTGCTGGGTGTTGCAGCTGCAGGCTTGCATCGACCACACCCGCTGTTCTGCTACTCATATATCACAGCACAGCGTGGCATTCGTTCCTTTGAACTGATCATGATCGATTGTGATCATGGCACTGCTGCAGCACTCACAGCTTGCCTGCCTTCTGTCAAACACATGTTTAAAATCCTGCAGGAGCCATTGAACAGCTGGACCAGCCGACACTGATCTGCATGCTTGTGTTAGCGCACCAGCAGGACGTGCCGCGGGTGATCAGCGCAGCTGCCGCACGCCTGAAGACAGAAGGCCTATCAGCAGCAGGAGTGCAGGCCATCTGTGACCTGCCAGCACTGCCGCCGCCGCTCTGGCCTTTCCTGCAAGAGGCAGTGCTGCAGCTGCTGGAAGGTGCTGCAGCAGGCAGCACAAAGGCAGCAGAGAGGTTGTTGCTGGGTGTTTTGGGTGATCTAGAGCTGGTGTGGGCTGAGACAGATAGCACACGGCGCACGCTGCTGTGCCAGCTGCCGTATAAGCCACTGGAGCTGCTGCTATCAGCAGATGAGCTGCAAGTAGCAACTGAGGACACAGTGCTGTTCACTGTGATTAACGCAGATGCTTTCCAGATGCCTCATCGCGTTACAGCCCCACCGCAGGCAAAGATGCAGCAGCGACAAATGCAGAAGCTGCTGAACCTCGTCAGGTTCCCACAGCTGAGCGCTGCATGCTTGGGCACAGTGGTGCAGTGGTGCCTGAACTAGATGTTGTAAAGGAGACACTTGATGTCTCACGGTTTATGTATACAGCATACGCGTGCCTCAGACGGGTTGTTGGCCTCAAGGTGTATGGTGACCCACCGGCCTGGAAAGCAGGGCCCCGCACGGCGTCTAGCATCAGCAGCATGACGATGCTGTACGAGGTGCAGGTGGAGCAACTCCAGCAGGCAGTTGCACGGCGTGCTGCTGACGCTGCACAGAAGGCGTTGGACACAAGCAAACCTTGGGGGGCCCCCTCACACCGCCGGTGGCTGCAGATGTGCGATCTCATCTGGTGCGAGTGCACCAGGGGCAGCACCGCCTTTGCAGGGCGCCAGAGGTATGTTATGTGGGCAGTGGGCTACGATGTTGACGGCAGCATCTTGGTGCAGCTACGTGTGACTGCGGTGTTTGGGAAGTTGACTCCGCATGATGGTGAGGACTTTTCCCGTTCTTGCGAGGCACACTTCCCATCCGCGGGCCTGCAGGTGGCTGTGTGCGGCAAGCCTGTCGCACTGCGTGTTGACACCGGAGACAGTTTGGCAGATGCAGGCACATGTGAGGCTGCAGAGTGGATAGTGCCGGTGTGCAGCATGCGTGGTGGCTGGGATGCGGCTGCGTGGGCAGCGCAGGGCCTGCCAGTAGAGGGCGCAGTGACTGCAGAAGTCACTGTCAGTAATAATAATAATAATAATAATAATAATAATAATAATAATAATCAATCCTTGTAAGCCATACCTTTCGGCATCGGCTACCGCGCCTCACCCACTGGGGAGGCGGAAAGTAGACTGATTAAGTCACTGTCAGTGTGGTGTGACTGCTGTGTAAGGCAGGGTGTGTCAGAGGCAAGGCAGATCATGAGTCATGAACAGCAGTGTAAACTTGACAGTGTACGATTTGTGTATCGTGGAGCAGGGTTGGATGCTAAGTATTCGCAGCTCATGTAGTCAAGTTGTTGAGGATGAATTCGGTAGAACATTGCATTGCATTGTGTGTAAAGAATGTAGCGGTACTTGAAGGCGCATGAACGCAAGTAAACTTCACAAGTAACCTTCTTCACAAGTAAACTTCACAAGTAAACTGCTGAGCAGATAAACTCCCCCCTTGGACACGTCGCTGGTGACACTGCTCATGCAAAATCTACAGGCTCATGCACACGCAACTGTCTGCACCACTGGTAAGCGTTGCTGTTGATGAATCCGGATGCACCACAAGTAGCAAGCGGACTGATCCAAATTGTGTGTTTGTCAAGCATTTGAGTGAGTGCAGGGCTCTTGATGATTATCTTGCATTTCATTGTTTGTGTCAAGCATTTGAGTGAGTGCAGGAGGGTATCATGATACCATGCATGATCATGCAGATCTAGAGGATGCATCCTCTAGATCCTCATATGAGCCTGTTGGGCCAGCATCCAGCAGCAGCAGCAGCCTGCTGAAGGCTATGTTTGATGCTAGCCAATACGCATCTAACGGTGTATGCTAAGGTCAACACACTGTCTATCATCATCAAGTTATCAATCAAGCCATAGCATCAACGCCATCGATTACTGTCTATGTAGGTTAGCACACTGTGTAACATTGTAAAGTATAAATCGCCTGATCAATAGAAATGAGAGGACAGGAATGACTCGGGGTCCGCCTCAGGGTGGCAGCGCAGCAAATGGCAACAGTGCACAAAGGCAGCCACAAGAGCAGGCATCTGCTGCATGAAGGTCAGCATGTCCGAACCAATCGGCTGAAAGGAAGCAACACTGTCATGTACCACGTACTGCTGTCACTGCGCGGCAGGTTGCAGTGTTGCACGTAAACAACTGAAGCACCAGGATCCAGAGTACACGCTTCTGGGGGACCAGCCCTCCCGGAAGGGCACGGATGCGCCAGCCAAGCAAAGGCAACAGGGATGCCCTATGTGGACCTATGTAGGTTCCAAAATGTGATGCCTGTAAGTGTGTGCCAGTCGGCATGGTGGCACTGGCAACATGCGTAACTTCATCATAATATGAGGTGTACAACTGGCAACAATCTGTATGCAGCATACAGCTGGCAACATATGTGTACACTTAGCGTTCAGCAAGCGGCGGCGGCTGCTGTTGCTGCTGTCTTATGGCCTCATACTCTGTAGATCTAGATCTGCATAATACTCATTGACGACCCTGCACTCACTCAAATGCACATGTGTACCCAGCATTGCATTCAGCTGCCGACAGCCAGCCAGCGACAACGTCTGGCTGAAAAAGATCACGAGCGCGCCGTTCAGTTGCGTCATGTGCCCCAACACATTCACAGCCACAGCATCATCGATCACATCCCCCCCAACCGCCAGCTCGGTCAAACCAGTGAACGCAGTAAGCGCATCCATCGGCGTGCCGGGTGCGACCACAGTAGTCAGCCACAGCTGCTGCAGGTTAGGGCAGCAGCGCACTAAGCTGTCCACATCACCGCATCCAAGTGGCCACTCCTCATATGGTTCGCTTAAACCGCTATAAGCCACGCTCATGAGGTCATCGATGCTATCACCGCAGCCGCAGCCCATCCGCAGCCGCCGCAGCAGCGGCAGCCGCACACCATGAGCAAACACCGCCTTTCCGAAGTTTGAATCAAGGTAATCATCCACCAAGCTCAGTTCTGTCAATCCACTAGCGGCAAGCAATGCTGCATATGTGGAGATCTGCTCGTGCGGTGGCCAACCAAGTACCCCGATCAACTGCAGCTGCTTCAACTGCTGTAGCTGCGGCAGAACGTCTAGCAGTGCTACCTCCCCTGCTTCATCTTGCGGTTCAAATCTGAACTCTAAGTCCACCATATCTTCTTGCTCTAACTTGAAGCTAGTAAGTCCCGTCAGGCAACTCAACAAAGCCGGTTCAAACGCCAACACATTCATCAGTGAAAGATGCCTCACTCCTGTCAAAGCGCTGAACACTCCAGGCATGGCAGCAGCTGTGAACTCCAACTGCGGAGTTTGAGAGCCGTCGTACACCTGCAGCAGCGTTAGGCTGGCTGGTAGCTCTGCAAACTCACTGCTGCATGCCTCTATGCCTGCACAATACTCAAGTTCCAAATGTTGCAGCTGCTGCAGGCACTGTAGTCCTGCAAGGTCTCCTGCTGAGAGCAGCTGACTGTGTAGCTCCAAGTGTGTCAGCTGCACTAGCCCTTGCAGGACGCTGCCAACACCGCACACCGCCACAGCCTGATATTCCTGCAACACAGGCGTCACTTGAGCTGCTGCAGCTGCTGCTGCCTCTTGCACTGCGGGATGCGGTGCTGCTGCCGGCCCTGCTGCTGCACCCTCCCCTTGCCCAGGCACTGCCAGGGCAGCAGCAGCAGCAGCACCAGCAGCACCAGCATATGCTGCACCTGCCGCAACTGCTGACTGCTGTTGACCTGCAGCAACAGAAGCGAGTTGCAGGTACTGCAGGTTCCAGAGTTGCAGATGCTGCAGGTTTGTGAGCGAGTGCAGCCCACAAACGTCCAGCGGCTTAGGCAACTTACACGACTGCAGCGACAGACTTGTGAGCTGCTGCATCGCAGCCAGTCCTCCTTCGCTGCTGCTGCTGCTGCTGCTGCTCCTGCTGCCAGACCGTGCACATGGTCCTGTATGTGCCAGACGTATGCCGTCTAACTTTAGGCTGCGCAGCTGTGACAGCTGCTGCCACGGGACTGCCAGCTCAAAAGGATCCAGCCGCTTGTGTGAATCACAACTGAATGTGGGGGCTAAGCGCACTGTCAGCTGCACCAGATTGCTGCCATGCTTCTGCAGCCAAGCAGTCAAGCTGCTGGCACGAGAGCTGCTTGGTAGCTGCGCCCTTCCGCCAGACAAGTCAAGTCCTGTGATGCTGGTTGTTGCTGCAGAGGCTGCTGCATGCCAAGCACAGCAAACGCGAGCACAGCTGCTGAGGCGCTGCGTGGTGTCCACGTAGCCGAGTGTATGTGCCAGCACGGTGCTTGGGAAGTCGAGCGGTGGGCCCTCCTGCGAACATGTGAAGCAGCACATGTTACTGTGCTTGTGCTGTGCTGCTGCTGCGCAGCATGCTGCAGCATCAGAGGTTTAAGCCTGGTCCCAAGCAGGGCAACAAAGCATGCAACAACAGTAGGAGTGCTTGCACGATCACAGCATGCTCGTGCACCTGTGGCAACCAGCATAGTGTGGGTGAGGGCTCTGTGCACATGCAGACCTGCTGTTGTCACGTTCATGCCTTGGTAAGGAGTGCACTGCTTGTGAGACTTACCACGGGCGTTTCCGAAGCCATAGCCGCCTGTGCAGTTTCTCCGCAAGCACGTGTGGGACTCTCTCGCTGGCGACCCGACACCCAAACACAGCTGAACGAACAGCAAACGGCTGTGTGGCCTGCTGCTGCTTCGGTCATGCACGTGCTCAGTTCAAGAGAGAAAGTGATACATTATGAGCGTTGGGACGTTGGCAGGTCTTCATGCGATTTCCATTTCCGATTTCCAGATGACATGTCATTGCAGGGGTTGGGGGCCACGTCACCTGTGGACGGTTGTGCCGGTTGTCACCTGGATCATCATCATCATGTTACCCATTAAGCCATAGCATCAACGCCATCGGCCCCGCGCCCCTCAGGAGCGGAAGAAAGAGGGAGCACTGCTCCATTGTGTTTGCAAATATTACGCACATCCCAAGCTTGGACAAGATACTCAGCAATGCTCCTAGATATCACTCGGCACCCCCCCTACTACCCCAAATATCATCAGAAACAAAACGCAACAACTTAGTGGATGCATCGGTCAACGACAACACATTGCGCAATTTTTCAGCGCCGCCAGCAAGATCACGCAAAACAGACCGAATTTCATCAAGCATAGTATCCCTCTGAGCAGAAGTAGCGGGACAATCAAACATCAGATGTGACAAAGACTCAACACCCTGACCACAAGCAGGACATACTGTGTTAGAATCAGCTCTGCTGCCGCCATAACGACTGGTACGCTCATGCACGCAAAGACAGCCCATTCGAACACGCATCAGCAGCTCAATACCACGCGTTGGCGCACCAGAACACAAAAAGGGCCTAGCCCTTTTAAAACGCATGGCATCAGCATGTGTAGGGTGCACATGCGTGATGTAACGACTCAAAGTAGAGTGCTGCAGTGATTCACAAACAATTGTGTCTGCATGCAGCTTCCTGACCTGACGGTTGATGTGATTCTTGCACGCATTAGCTCGATCAGCCGCCGCCTCAACATCCACACCATACTTGCAAAGCAAACTCTGCACATACTTATGCCAAGGTGTCACCGCAACAGCACCACTAGGGCGCTTCCGCTCAGCTGAAAACACCTGATGTGGCAACCGACAGTTCTGCATACGCTGAACCCTAAAGTAATACTCCATCGCCCTCTGATGAAGCCACATGTGCAATGGCTTCACACCCCATTCAGCCAGAACAAATGAAGTGCAAGGGCGCTCCTTGCCACAACGCATTGAGCACTTGATGATGTCAGTCTGCACTTTGTCAATCTGTTGCAGTTGCCTTGCAGTTGACGGAAGCCAGACCTCGCTGCCATATTCAACAATCGGGCGAACGCATGTAAGCAGAATGATACGCTTTACTTCCACGCTGATGAGCCGGCTCTTCCAGACTGGCATGAGCCCACCCTTCACACGATGCACTTTGCCAACATCTTCTCAAAGTGCGTATTCCAGTTGCAGGCATTGTTGAACCACAGGCCAAGGTAGCAGTACTCTGATACAACAGGCACAGGCACACCATTCCAAACGATGCCAGAATCAGCCAACTGGCTGGGCTGTCTAGCCGGTGAGACATGCATGACAGCAGACTTCAAGCTATTCAGCTTGAACCGCCACTTACAACTGTATTCATAAACTGTTGCAGCCACAGCCTGAACCTCAGCCAGAGATCCGCACACAGCAACAAAGTCATCAGCCTGTATGGCTGCCACAACCTGACCAGCAGGTTCGTCACAAGGGCCCATAAGGGTGATTCCAGGGTGCTTTGCATGCACCTCATGCAGCAGATCATCAATGAAGTACAGGTACAGTGTGGGGGAAATAACATCGCCCTCATGCAAACCAAGGTCACATGAGAAGCTCTCAGTGACATGACCTTCGTGAGACACCACACGGCGTGCACCCTGATACAAGTTGTAGAGTACACGGAACATCTTTCCACGCACACCCTTGTCCCACAGCTTTGAAAGAGCCCATCAAGCCACACTGTTGGGAAAGCCTTATAGGTGTCAACAAACAGCACATAAGAATCCTTCCCCTCAGCTTTCCTCCCACCCAACACTTCACTGAGCACACTCTGGTGGTCAGCACAGCTGCGCTTGGGACGAAAGCCGTTCTGGCTCTCGTGCAGCAACGGCGTTCCTGCTGCTGTAGCAGCAGTTACACGCTGCTGCTGCTGCTGCTGCTGTTGCTGCTGACGTGCCTGCTGCTGCTGCTGCTGTTGCTGCTGACGTGCCTGCTGCTGCTGCTGCTGCTGCTGCTGTTGCTGCTGCTGCTGTTGCGCCTGCTGTTGCTGCTGCTGCCGTTGCTGTGTCGTGCCCTCCGCCACTGACTTGCCTTCTGCAAACTTGATGAGGCGCTGGTTGAGAATGCTGGTGTAAAATTTGTAAAGCACGCTAAGCAGGGTGATACCACGGTAGTTGGTGGGGTCTGTCAGGTCACCCTTCTTGGGCATGTTCACAACCGTACCTGGCACCTGGTTCACCTGCTCAAGCTGCCACATCAGATTGCAGTACTGCAGTAACATATCTGCGGCCGTGCTGCCTCCATACTTGAGTAGCTCATTGACAATGCCCTCCTCAGCCGGGTTGCCGGCCTTGCCAGTGCGCAGCCTCTGCAGGCAGTCGGAAACTTCGGCGGCAGTGATGGGCAGGTCCAGCGGGGCGGCAGGGGAGTTAGCAGAGTCTTGCAAATACTGTTGCACATTGGCTGCAACACAAGACATGTGTGCAGCGTCAAACTGGGGGTTGGAGGAAGCAAATGCTGCATGGCCGCCAACGCGCTCATAATGACACTTGAAAGCATCAGCTTTCTCAGCTGGGGTAGATGCCACATGCCCAGATGGATGCTGCATGACGCTGTAAACTGCCTCGCTGACATGCTTAGGGCACAGACGACGCACAAGCTGCCACATGTCTTTCTCTCCAAGCAGGCCGTCATCATTCATGCGATTTGTGTATGCAGAAGTAATGGCATGCTGGCACTGCTCTTTGTACTGCTTCTCTGCTGCTTTGACCAGCTGTGTAGTAGCCTTCTGCTGCTGTTTGTAAGTAGCCCAATCTGCTACAAGCCCTGAGTTCTTGTAGCACAGGTAAGCCTGCTTCCTGTCCTCCACAGCATCTGTGAGCTCCTGAGTCCACCATGGGAAGGACTTGCCAACCCAAACCCTCTTGTAGCCAAAACTGGCGTTGACAGCATGACGAAGTGCTGCTAGCATCTGCTCGTGCGCTTGCTGCACTGCACCAGTTGCTGTAGTTGAGCCTGCAGAAGCCTGCTGCTGCAAAGTGGTGACCGTGGCTGTGTAGGCTGCACCAAGCTGCGACAGAGCATCCTGATATGCCTCAAGTTCCGCTGACTGCTCCCCATTCTGCAGCCTGAAATCCTTGGGGTGTGCGTTGAGGCGCAGCACAACCTGTTTTGCAGGGCGGCGTACCACAGGCCTGACAATGCGGGCAGACACAGGCAGGTGGTCAGTAGCACCCACAGTATGCGGCCCAACTGTGGCTGTTGGTCTGGCAGCAGCTTGGCAGGGCATGGCAATGTCAGCAGAGGCAAGGATGTAGTCAATCAAAGAGCCTCGCCTGGTGCCGCCGTGCGACCTGTCACAAGTGATGTGCTGGTGAGGGAGGTGGGGGCTGTGCGGGCATTAAGTGAGTAGAGGTTGACAGTGTTGAGCAATGAGAGGAGCAGGCGGCCGTTGTCATTGACGGTG